>CAUYSK010006082.1:0-36532 GCA_963575035.1 Avahi laniger | reverse complement strand
CTGCCTCAGCCTCCCGAGTAGCTGGGACTACAGGCATGCGCCACCATGCCCGGCTAATTTTTTCTATATATTTTTAGTTGTCCGATTAATTTCTTTCTATTTTTAGTAGAGACGGGGTCTCGCTCTTGCTCAGGCTGGTTTCTAACTCCTGAGCTCAAACAATCCGTCCGCCTCGGCCTCCCATAGTGCTAGGATTACAGGCGTGAGCCACCACACCCGGCCCCTTCTGCTGTCTTGCACTGGCAGCTAGCCAGCCAGTCAGCAAGGGGCTGGCCAAGAATGGAAAGGACCAGCACTGACCACCTGGAGCACTTCTGTTATTTGGTACCTGGAGAGTAATTCTTTGAACAACTCTTCACAATATATTCATGCTTGTAAGAGGAGCGATTGGATTACAACGTTAACCATCCTAAACTTCTTATCCTGACAGTATGACTTGAGTCTCCTCCTTTCTAAGATGGACCCGATGCTGTACCATTATCAGTCCGTAGATTCCAGGCGGGTCTGGTCAGTAGCTTCTTGAGGTCCCTTCCTTTCCTTCATCCCACTGTCCAGAATTGCATATCGAACTGTGCTCCCAGAGGCTACAGAGTTGAGTAGTTTCTGACTCTTCAGCGCTTTACTATGGCATCCGCACCTTAGTAAAGGCTACATACTTTGTGGGATCCAGTGCAGAATGAAAATGTGGAGCCACCTTTGTTCAAAAAATACTAAGAATTTAAGACAGTGAAAGCAGAACATTAATACAAGCTCAGGGCCCTTTGGGACTACAGATTGCATGTCCATGAAGCTGGCTCTGTCCACCTTAGCCTCACCTCCTGACCAAAGGTATCCCAGCACCAATAGAGGGCACATAGATTGTACCCCCAATCCTCCTTTCCTTTTTTTTTTTAAGACAGGGTCACACTGTCCCCCAGGCTAGAGTGCAGTCTCATCATCATAGTTAACTGCAGCCTCAAACTCCTGGGCTGAAGCGATCCTCCTGCTTCAGCCTCCCAAGTAGCTGGTACTACAGGTGCATGCCACCATGCCCAGCCTCCTTTCCTTTATTGAAGAAATACCTCAAATACCTGCCTCCAAATGAGACCACTGGCCTTCTAATCCTTGGGACAAAACTGCTCTTTGAAAATGAAGGAAAGGTGTCCCCTGTAGGCAGATGCAGCCCCATGGGGCCATGGCTTAAGGCCTTATGTATGTTCGAGAAAGACTGCCCTTCCTTCAGGTGGACATGGCCCTGTGCTGGGGCACGTAGCCTGGCACTTGGTGAGTGCCAGCTGGATTCCATCCACCTCCAGCACTCTTGGCTGGGCACCTTCATGCAGGGAACAGCCTGCAGGATTCTACAGTCGCTTCATCGAGGACACAACCTGGTTGGTCTGTTGCCATGGATTGGCCAGATTGCTGGGCAAGAATGTCCTTTCTCCTCAATAATTCCCGCATGACAAGGACCCCAAATCAAGGGATTTGGATTGAGTACCTAAGGCGTCTCTGGTTTGCATTCTATGCTGTAGCTTTTTGCCCTTTTTATTGGTTGTTTTTGCTCACTTATTTAAAACATTACTTTTCTTGTGATTAAAAAGTGTCTCTTATTGGGATGTGATGTTTTATCTGCCTAGCTTTGCTCAATGAGCTTCTTTAGTAGCAGGCAGACAGATCCGTAAGACTCCTCTTCTGTCTTTCTGTTCTAAGTTGGTGAGTGTCTGATTCCATTTTGTGCTGCTATAACAGAGTATCACAGACTGGGTAACTTACAAGGAAAAGAAAAATATTTAAGGCAGACTAGAAGAATATTTTCTGGCCGGGCGCGGTGGCTCACGCCTGTAATCTTAGCACTCTGGGAGGCCGAGGCGGACGGATTGTTTGAGCTCAGGAGTTCGAAACCAGCCTGAGCAAGAGCGAGACCCCATCTCTACTAAAATTAGAAAGAAATTAATTGGACAACTAAAAATTTATAGAAAAAATTAGCTGGGCATGGTGGCGCATGCCTGTAGTCCCTGTTCCTCGGGAGGCTGAGGCAGGAGGATTGCTTGAGCCCAGGAGTTTGAGGTTGCTGTGAGCTAGGCTGATGCCATGGCACTCTAGCCCGGGCAAAAGAGTAAGACTCTGTCTCAAAAAAAAAAAAAAAAAAAGTCTGACTTTAATTGCAAATGGCTTCCAGTTCACCAGTTGGTTTTGATCATTTGTCAGTGGCTGCCTGTGATACTTTGTTAAGAAGGATTGTGAGGGCTGTATTTGCACTGAGCAGGAAAAGAATTACATGATCAATAAGTGATATATAGCCTGGGCGCAGGATAGAAGAATAATGTCATGTATTTGCTATCCTATCCTTAGTCTTAATTCAGAGAACAGCTATAAAGTCATAGATTTTATTGTAGGTAACACTGATAGAGACGTTTTCTTTTTATCCCAGAGATTAATTCCACTGCCACAAAGCAAGGGTTTAAATTGGGGGATGGAGTTGGGGTTGGTGGGGAGGAGAGCTTTGTATATAATGGAAGTACCGCTGACTAGTGAAAAGGAAGGTTAAATTGAATGACCAATTGAAATAAATTTTTAGGGATGGGCATGGTGGCTCATGCCTGTAATCCCAGCACTTTGGGAGGCCAGGTCGGAGGATCACTTGAGGCCAGCAGTTTAAGACCAGCCTGGACAACACAGCGAGTTCTTGTCTTTAAAAAACAAATAAAACAAAAAAGAAAAATGAAAGAAAAAAAGCTTGGGTCACATAGGCCTATAGTCCTAGCATTAGGGAGGCTGAGGCAGGAGGATCACTTGAGTCCAGGAGTTTGAAGCTGCAGTGAGCTATGATCATGCCACTGTACTCCAGCCTGGGCAACAGAGCAAGACCCTGACTCTAAAAAAAATAAAAAAAGAAAGAAAATCACCATATGTGGTTACATTCAAGGAAGAAAGTGTGAGAAATAGATTGGTAAGAATCAAGTAATTTTTTCCTTGCTCTGAATGTCTTGTCTTAGTCCATTCAGGCTGCTATAACAAAATGCCATATACTGGGTAGCTTATAACAACAGAAATGGGGTTCTCACAGCTCTGGAGACTGGGAAGTCCAAGATCGAGGTACTGGCAGATTTGGTGTCTGGTGCGGGCCTTTTTCTCCATAAATGGCCATCTTCTTGCTGTAACCTCACATGGCTAAAGTAGTAAGGGATCTCTCCCAGCTCTTTTATAAGGACACTAATCCCATTCATGAGGGCTCCACCCTCCTGACCTAATCACCTGCCAAAGGCCCCACCTTATAATACCGTCACTCTGGGAGTTAGGATTTCAACATGTGAATTTTTGGGAAACATAAACATTTAGTCCATTGTACTTATGTGTATAAATCAATCAGTATTTTATCATACTGTATATATATTGCCTTGTTTTGCTTTATCTTTCTTTGTGTCTTGTCTCTTCAGCTAGACGATGAGCTCTTGAGAAACAAGTCTAAATCTGTCACCTCTCTGTGTCCCTAACAGTCTCTAGCACAATGTCTCACACACAGAGCAAAATAGATATTTGTTGATTGCTTGATTGAAACCATGCATGGGGATCTAGTTACCATTTTTTTAAATTCAAGGAGTTTGCTCACTGCATAAGTGTTACTATCCCTAAATTTATCTTTTGGATGCTGAGGTTGAAGGCCACTAAGTGAATTGTACCATTCTTCCGGTGGCTCTAAATGCATTATTGATTAGTAACACAATTGACCGGCATAAACGGCAGTTGAGGATTTTCTTCCTCTCTTGTGCCTTGTGTCATTGTAGCAGGAGAAGCGAAGGACAATTTCCAAGCCTCCCAAAAGAGCTGCATGATAAATAACTGCTGGATAAATTAATATGCTCTTACAGATGGGAGCAAGACAAGGGACCAGATCTGGCAGTCCTGATTTTGCTTTCCTTGTTGTGCCCGCTGGCGGGAGTCACCCTTGCTGTTGGTTCAGGTCCCAGCTCCTCCCTTGCTTGTCTGTAACTCGGGGTGAGTCGTGGCAACCTTGCTGGCCCTCCTTCTTCCGTTGTAAAAGAGGGATGAGTTACCACCAGATGCGGTCTTAAAGTGCCTCAACTTCTGCACAGAAGACCCTATGGAAACAAAGCATTCTTGTTGCAGGAAATGGACTCTTTGCATGATTACTAACTCATCTTCCTCTGTCCCCCAGCCAGATTTCCTGCTGAGGTAAGTAATGTGGAGCGGGTTTTTCATTCCTTTTCTTTGGCTTTCAGTTCCTTTTGTGTATGTCTGGCCTTGTAAATGTGGTGAATAAATGCTATAATTATAACCCTTTTTGACAGCTCTGTAATTTAATTGTAATTCACTCTGAGCATCTTTTAAAGACAATGATGTGTATTGAAGATGCAGCTGTTCCAATCTCATGTGCTAAACTGACAGGAATCAGTTAGAATCATAGTCCCCGCAACTATGGGAACTTCCGATATATTCAAGACCAAATATAGGAATATACTCTGGGGGGAGGGGGTGGGAGAGTATGCACATGTGTGACTACTTTCTGTACCATGGTTTGACAAAAGTGGCAGTGTAATATTTGGAGAGAAGTGGCATTTAAAAATGCCCTTTGTATAAACATGAAAATTATTCAGAAGTGAAAAATCTCTGATTTATTTTCTGCAGTAAGCGAGGCTATTACAGCCTGTCTTAACATTCAGAGGTAGCCCTCTGTTAACCTGAAGTTGGTTCCTGGCAGCACTGGCTGGGGTTATTGGAGACTCATTGCTCATCAGGTGTGTTGGTTTCCTAGGGCTGCTCTCACAAAGTACCACCAACTGGTGGCTTAAATGAAGAAATTGATTGTCTCACAATTCTGGAGGCTAGAAATCCGAGATCAGAGTGTCGGCAGGGCTGGCTTCTATCGAGTGCTCCATGCTTCTCTCCCAGCTTCTGGTAGCTTCAGGTGTTCCTGGTCTTGTACAGGATGTTTTCCCTGTGTCTTCATGTTGTCTCCCTCCATGCGTGTCTCTGTGTGTAGACTTCCTCTTTTTACCAGGACTTTGGCCATATTGGATCAGGACCCACTCTAATGACTCCCTTTGAACTTGATCATCTCTGTAAAGACCCTGTCTCCAAATAATGTCACATTATGAGGTACCAGGAGTTAGGACTCCCACATATCTTTTTTGGAGAGACACAATTTAACCCATGAGAAACGTCTACTTGAAAAGGAAGGGATTTTCTTCTTATAATGACTGCAAATAATTTGTGTCCCCAAAGGCTTTTTGGATGATTAGAGGAAGACTCTTACAAGAATTATTTATTTCATAATGATATTGTTTCTCTCATTCATTTTGGGCTATAGCACAGTAAATCTACCACCTTTCCTGATATTTGGCCAAGTAGTTGAAGTGGAGCCTGGTCTGCCTTTTGACCTTCGTTGTCCTGAATACAGCTTACTGAATGTGAGAGGTTATGAAAGGACCAATAATGGGACATCTCAGAGCTTTCTAACTGGTAGATCTATTGAGGATGAACTCCTCTAACTGAAGGCGAATAACACGAATCTCTCCCTACCCCCAGTTCTCTTCTTCCCCCCCCCTTTTACACCCGGTTGCAAGAGAGAGTTTGAATATAATTGAACAAGATGCTCCTGGCAATAGGAAATTCCTTCATTTGAGGATTCTGGTGGGCTAGACCACAGTTTGTTATGAAACTAATTTGAAAACAGTATCTAAAATTAAGGAAATAAAATGGAGAGAATGGAGGTAACTCCATGTGATAGGAACAGCAGTGAACTGTTGTATTAGGAAAGCGGATCCTGGTCAAGGTTCTGCAGTCAACTAATGTGGTCTCAGAGAAGCACATTCACCTTTCGGTTCACTAACTGTGCGGTGTAGGCATTGGATTAGGTGATCTCTCAGATACCATCTAGCTTAAAGTCCTGTGATTCCGGGATTGCTACCACATAAGAAGAGGCAGCTAGATAGTAATGATTTAGGTCAGTGCCCAAATGTATGTGTTTGGTAAAAAACTGTAAAAGGTGGTGGGTAAGAGATTTAACATAATCTGAAAACATAAACATCCATTCGGTGCTTTCAGGTTTACACTGTGATAACACTGCTGGAAGGTAACATGAGGAAACTAATCGGGGATATTTGGTTAAAAGACAAGAAAGGAGGTAAGAAGATTGTATTTGAGGGGGAAAAAAGGAGGAGTAAAAGCACTCAGAAACCTATGTTTAGGTAATGTAGACAGGGCCCCACTCTAGAGGACTAAGTGCACTGGCGACTCCAATCCAGCACTGTGATCTGCAACCACACCTGTATCCTTATTACTGCTCAGGTGCATTTCTGCAGCCAAATACTTACTTTCCCCATAAATACTCCTAAGCATACAAGAAAAAAAGTATAGGATTGAAGAAGTCCTTTGCTTTCTGGAAGATTAGCACAGGGATCTGATTAAGACTTGTGATTTCTAGTTTCTGCTCTTGTGACCAACTCTTGGCTCTCCATAAACAAGTTCTTGGAGCTTCACTCTGCTCGCTAAGAAATGAGATAGTGGAATTTTGGTTTGTATATAACTTGGTTTTACATGGAGAGGTCAGATAGCCTACTGGGGCCTCTTGGAAGAAAAGTACAAGCTTCACTGCAGCTCTTGGTGTGCTGTGTAAATAGTACAAGATGTCAATTTCAGGGACCATCTGGAATGAAGATATGCCAATAAATTCATTTTAGTGGACTGGTAAAATTTTTTGCAAGCTTGGTTTTTGATATTCCTTTTGGAATTCTATTCTTTGAACTTAGGATTCTTGGGGAAGAGGTTGTGTTGATCATAAGGCACGACTATTCATTTGTTAAATACTGACTAGAACAAATAATAGTATGGTACATTATGACATGTACTATGTTACAGGTTTGAACATAGGACTCTAGGACATAGTGGAAGGCAGAATTAATCAGTCCAGCTAGGTGGGCACAGTCCCTGAAAGTTCTACTTGGGGAAAGTGAGGGCAGGCTTCCACGAGGATGTAGCATTTTAGGTGGGTCTTGAAGGATAGAGAGAAAGTAAAATCTCACTAGATGGAGAAGTGAAAAGAAGCTCCAGGCAGAGAGATAACTATGGACAAAGAAGAAAGAAAGTGCTGGTGTATTCAGAGTTGAGCCCGTAATCCAGTGTGCTTGGGATTTAGGATTTGTAGTGAGGAGTGATAGGGCAAACCCCAGGAAAGGCGGTAGGTGAGGGCTAGATTATGAAAGGTATCGAATGTTGCACCATGCTAGGGAGTTGAACTTGATCCCCTAGGTAAGAGGGAGATACTGAAAATTTTTAAAGTGTGATCATATCTGCATTTTAGAATGATCACCCCAACAGCCACATGGAGAGTGGATTGGAAGGTGCAAGACTGCAGTCAGGAAAAGGAATTTGGAAACTATTGAAATGCTCCATTGAAGAAAACAAGAACAGTGTGTTTGACATACGTATTTGTTATGAGGGGAAAAAAGAATATGGGTTAATATTTTCTTGTAAATGTGTAAAAAAGTCTCTAGAGAGATTCACATGAAACTAAAAACGGTGGTATGTTGGGGAGGGGAAAATTGGCGTGAGGAATGGGGTGGGAAGAGGAATTCACTTTATGACTTTTTAACTTTTGCATTTTTCACCTATGGGAGTTTATTACCTATTTAAAAATTAAATTAAAGAAAGAAAGAAAAATTAAGAAACAGGTGAACTTTAAAAAAAAGCAGCAGGTCTTAACTTTGTGATGACCATGGTAAAAGCTCCTGAAGAAGGTGACTGCAGATGAGAGATAATGAACACTTTTCTTCTTACCTGTCTTTCATTTATTTTCTCTTTTCTTTTATTTCTCTTCCATCTTTTTGTATCCCCACATACTCCTTATTCTTTATGTTATGTTTGATTTTGAATCTTGGAGGATGGTTAAAGTCTTCTTATAGAGGAAAAAAATCTTACAGCTTGATTTACCATGCTCAATTAGGTGGAAATACTTAGGACTTTGTTTTAATTCATCTTTGTGAAACTGAGGCAGGAATGATGAGTTAGTGCAGCAGGAACATCATGTCCAAGTCTATCTAATGTCTTCTTGGACCTTTAGGAAGTAATCCAAGGTCAGAACATTAGATGCTGTAAACAATTCTTTGAGATATTAGTGCATAATACATGGAAGTCTCCATTTTTAGACAGAACACATTCTTGGAAATCACATCTTAAAGCTGTTGTTGTAAGGCAGAATCCTGACCTTGCAAAGCAGGTACCATTTAAACTTTCTCCTTTTCCATTTAGATATTGTTCACTATCGTTAGAAAATACAATGAATGTGTAAGTGGAGCCCTAAAAGTACAATATTGGTGTAATCTGATAGCATTGAATGAGCAAAATAGCAAAATGTGAAGCTATAAGAAATGAGGCCTTCTTGTCCACATATAGTCACATTGGGTTTTCTACCACAGTTGGAATCTTGTGTTTCTTAAGGTCATAAACCATGTCCCAGAGGAGGCATATTGTATTTGATGATTTGGTGAACTAAACTAGACCAGACCATCCCTTACATGGGCACTTTCTTTTTTGATGGATTTTGGTGTGAGATTGGTGGTCGATTTAGGCCAGGTTTTAGTCCTGATATTCCACTGCAGATTGGCTACTGAGAATGCAGATACAAGAACTATGAAATTAGTTTTCTCAGCTCTTTCGTGTTGGCTCAATTAGCCTCCGATTCCTTAGAGCCCCAGAGGTCTATAGTGCAATAAATCTCATTACGATGATTCTGAGTCAGCAAAAAAGGATAAAATTATGCTCTATATGCTCTGTTGCTAACAGAAAATTTAAGGAATCCATTTACGGTAGTGCTATAGTATGGATGTTTGTCCCCCAAACCTCATGTTGAAATTTGGTCCCCAGTGTTGGAGGTGAGGCCTAATGGCAAGTGTTTGGTTCATGAGGAGAATCCCTTAATGGCCTCCCTGGGAGAGGGGAGTGAGTGAGCTCTCGCTTGTTAGTTCCCAGAGAGCTGATTGCTAAAGAGAGCCTCACCCTCCCCACCCCACTGCTGCTTCCCTCACCATGTGATCACTGCACACACCACCTCCCTTTTGCCTTCCTCCATGAGTGGAAGCAGCCTGAGGACCTCACTAGAAGCCAAACAGATGCTGGCACCATGCTTCTTGTATAGCGTGCAGAACCATGAGCCAGTTTTCTTTATAAATTCCCCAGCCTCAAGTATTCCTTTATAGCAACACAAATGGACCAAGACAGTTAGGATTCCATTAAATGTGGTAAACACAAAATGAAGGATATCTAAAAATCTGCTGCTTCCTTATGGTCAAATAAGCAAGTTGTTGCTGTAACTACTTTGATTATTGTATAAACAACTTCTCTTTTTCTGCCCATAACAGGTATTATGAACGTGAGCATTAGGGAATTATCATAGCCAGACACAGTATACAAGGTGCTAGAAAAATTGAGGCCCAGTACACAAGAGTGGGTAAAAGAATCTCAGCTTCATAAACAGTTACATGAAGACAGAATGGTTAAGTGATAAGGTCATAGACCAGAGCAACGTATTGTAACAGGAAACTTCCTGGCCTTTCTGAATCTACTGACAGCTTCTGGGTCTCCTTTGCTTGCCAAAAATTGTTTTATGATCTCCTTATAAAAAGCAGAACCAGATTTTAGAGCAGAGATAGGCCAACTTTTGTAAAGGGCCCAGTAGTAAACATTTTAGGCTTTGTGGGCTATGTGGACTAGCTGAAACTATTCAACTTTATTCTCATAGGGCAAATATAGCCATAGGCGGTGCTTAAACAAATGGGCGTGGCTGTGTTCCAATAAAACTTTATTTACAAAAGCAAATGCGCACGAGAAAAAAATGGCAGACTAGAAGTAGCCCGCCCGCATGCTACCCCCGAGGAAAGAGGTGAAAATTGCAGGCAGCTGCCTGCATAGGGATCACTCTTCTCTGAAGGAACATTGTGAAATCACAGAGAAGCAACACGGACACACAGTGTGGGGAAAAAAAGATGATGGGGCAATATATTTAACAAAGTCAAAGGACGTGTGGGGAAGAATAGTAGGATAGAGCGCTGGGGCGTCGCACTCATCCCCCTGGCTCTGCGCAAGTTGTGAGAGGACTCCCTCTAACACCACAGATGTCTACCTGGTCAGACCGGGGACCTGCCTGGAGTCTGTGCAGAGTTGTTGCACCAGACAACAGGCGCAGTAGGGATCGGGCAGCGGCTAAAGCCATCCTGAGCTCTCGGGTACATGGCACCAGGTCAGCACCAGGCTGTGGAGGGGGTGGACTAGCTGGAGACTCCCCTGAGCCATAGCCTGGGACTGGAAGCCAAGCACCCCTTCCCTGCAGCAGGCTGTGACCTGGGAGGCTTTGGGCAATTACTTCGGCAGGTCTTGGGTGGGGCAGAGAGAACTCCTGAGGTCCCTGGGCCACTGGGACCGACCTCTACCTGCGTGACGGGGCATCCGCACAGTCCCCAAGCCCGCAGGACACCCTGCCACTTGCTTAGCCCCAGCTCTGCCCTCCAGGCCCCAACTGCCTCCTGCCTACTTGGGCCTGACACCATCCTCCGGGTCTCATCAGCCCTCCTGCCTGCACTGCCCTGCTTCTGGCTCCTCCCCAGTCCTGGCTCTGAGGCTCTCATGAGCTCTCTTCAGAGCTCCCACCAGGCCCAGGACACCAACCCCAAGACGCCACCCTGGAGCCTCCACAACCACTGCAGGGCCAGAGGAACTGCTCCAAAGTCCAGCACCCCACCAGGAACTCCCCAAGTCATAGGTCAACTTGGGGAAATTTGATAACAATATTGAGTGTTTCAACTTACAAATATGGTATATCTCCAATTATTTAGGTTAACTTTTATTTATTTGATCATCGTTTTGTAGTTTTCAGTGTACAGGTCTTTTACATCTTTTGTTAGCTTTATCCCTAAGTCTGTTATATTTTACAAATGGTGTCATTTTAATAATTCATTTTTCAATTGTTTGTCACTCTCATATATAAAAATAGTTGATTTTTTATATATTGATCTTGCATCCTGCAATCTTTCTAGACTCACTTACTAGATCTAGTAACTTATTTGTGAATTCCATCATTTTTTATAACAGCTTTATTGAGATATAAGTCACATGTTATAAAATTCGACTTTTGAACTGTTTTTTGGTGTATTCACAGTGCCATGAAACCATCACCACTATTCAATTTTAGAATTTTCATCACCCTCAAAACAAACTGATACCCATTGGCAGTTACTCCCCATTCTTCCCCTCCTAGTAGCCCCCGGCAATCACTGATCTGTTTTCTGTCCCTCTAGTTTTGACTTTTCCAGAGCATCACATAAATGGAATTATACAATATTTGGCCTTTCGTAACTGGCTTCTTTCATATAGAAAGGTTCATCCACGTTGTAGCATGAATAAGTATTCGGTTCCTTTTGATGATGAACATTCCATTGTGTGAATATATATCACATTTTGTTTATTCATTTATCAGTTGATGGACATATGGGTTGTTTCTACTTTTTAACGATTATCAATAACATTGCTATGTACATTTCTATACAAGTTTTTGTGTGGTGATTCTATCAATTTTTATACTCAGTTTAAAAACAATAAAAATATTACTTTTGTAAAAGGGGAAAATAAGCAAAGCCTAGAGAAGAATGGTTAAAGAGTCAGGATTTGATAGGATGAAGGAAAGGCAGGAACAAAGGTCAGTACAAGGTTCAAAGCCCTAGTGGTACCAGAAAGTGGGAAATGGTCGGGGTGTTGATTAATTTGTTTTCATATGACAATTACACATGACGTGACTTCAAGTGAAAATGTCTCAGCAGACAACTGGAACGTAGGTAGAAGATTAAAGCTGAAAATATGGAATTAAAAATTGGCATAGTGGTGCTGTTAAAGCCAAGGGAACTCTGATTTCCTCCTAAGCACAAATAGGAAATTAAAGAAGATGTCCCTCTGCTCTGCCCTCCGGTCTCACAGAGTACAGTCCTGTTTCAGGGGCATGTTGTCAACAATTCGTTGCCACTCATATGTGTATTATGATACTATAGACTTTAAAATGTCTGCAAACTGTGAATTTTAAAAGAAATAAAATGCCTCACCCTGTTTTCATTAGATAAAAACATTAGATTATGTCCTTTAAAAGACACAATGGGAATGGGGGAGAAATTGTAAAAGCTCCTATTACTCATATCTGACCAAATGCCATAAAGCAATAAATCTTGGGGTATTTGTCAAGTCAAAGCTTTCATCAAAAACAGATAAGACATCTAGAGCTGGAGCCACCTGGATTTGCATAAACCACTTATGTATTCTGTTTAGGAACAGTGAAATATTACAGAACTTAGAGACTTTCATTTTGTGAGATGTCTACTGAAAGATTATTTTAGAGGTTATTTTCCTTGGAGGAAAAAGAAAGATTAGCATGCTCAGTAGTGGTAGAGACTCATTAAATACCAGCTCACATCTCCATCAGTAATGCTAAGTTCTTTGAGTAGCAGAATTGCTCGCTCTGAACAAAGGTATGAGATAAACCACTTGTCTGGAACTCACAATCACACAAGTGCACAGTCCCTCAGGACAGTGGCAGCCAGGTACTAACTGAAGGTCATACATCACTTGCTCACTGAAGAAAGGACGATCCTGTCCAGATTGGTCTGTTCAGCCACCCCCACACCTACATATGCTAATTATTGACAGTAGATTCAGCTTTTAAAACAAATGTCTAAGCAATCATTAAGGGAAAGAACGGATAGATTTGACCATAGAAAATTTAAAACTTTTGTGTGGAAAAATATTCCATGAGAAATAGAAGACAAACAAAAAATTTTTTTTTGCAACATATGGCAAGTTTTTATATCCTAAATATATTAAAAATGCATAACATTGAGACCGTTTGCTGCCTATCGGAGAGAGAAAGAACGTGTTGTTGGTGAAGTTTCAGGGAAATCTCACACATCAGTGTTTGGAATATGAATTGCTATAACCCTTTTGGAAAGTAACGTAGCAGTGTATAGTAAAATTTAAATTCACAGTGACCCAGCAAACCCATTCTTTGGAATTTATGCTATAGAAATAAAAACATCAGAGCCTGAAGGTGTCTGAACCAAAATATTTACTTTAGCATTGTTTGTACTGGTGTAAAAGAAAAAACGGGAATAACTGGAATGTCCATTAATGGGGGAAGAGGTTGAAAGAATGAGTTAAATCCAAATGTGTGACCTGGAGGAATATCCATGATACAGATATCTGTGATATATATTATAAAATGAAGAAAACAAATTATACAGTAATTTGTAGATTATAATTCCTTTTTGTTAAAAAGAAAAAAAACAACAACAAATATGCACTCATATCTTTGTATGAATAAATGAGTAATTTAAAGGGAGCCAGGCATGAACCGATGATGAATATGATTAATCTAGTGTTTTGTAGATTAGGTCCATCTATATGCACACAAGGTCCTATAAAAAATTGGTAAGAAAAATGGACCTTAGGTGCAAAGGATTATAATTTTTGATTCATGACTATCTTGTCAGTAAATGCAGCTTCACACTAGCACTTGTTTTTGTGGATGTGTAGTATTGATTACATGAATATAAAATATTTAATCAGTTGCCTGTTGCTGAACATTTTAGATGATTTCACAGTGTTTGGTTTTAGAAATAATGCTATGTAACCATATTTTTATATACTTTCCACATATTTTCCTATCATAAATTCGTAGAATTGAAATTGCTAGATTAAAAGATATCTACATTTATATATATATACACACACACATACATGTTTAGGTACATCAATAGATGGAACAGTAGATGTAAATGTATAGATATATATGTGTAGTATGTATAGATATAAGATATATAGATACAGATATCTTTTAACCTAGCAGCATATATAATTTTCTAGTTTTCCAGTGCTACATAACAAACTACCCTAAAACTGAGTGCTTTAGACAACAACATTTATTTTACTCATGCATCTGCAGTCTGGATAGGGCTTAGTTAGGACGACTTATTTCTATTCCAGTTGACATTGGCTGGGGCGGCTTCAAGGCTGAAGGCTGGAATCTTCTGAAGGCTCTTTCACTCACATGTGTGGTGCCAGGGCTGGGAAGAGTCAACTAGCTGGGGCCTGGGACAGCGGGCACCCCTCAGGCATCTTTCTCTATATGTGTTCTCACTAGCATGTTGATTTCAGGGTAGCTGGACTCCTTCCATGGCTGCTTAGGGCTAAAAAACCTTGTCTCCCAGGAGAGCACCGAGCAGAAGCATTTTTGGGTTTTCTAACTCAGCCTTGGAAACCATGCAGCATCACTTCCATCGCTGTCACACGCCCACCCGGGCTGAGGAGGGCACACAGATGCCCACCTGTCAATGGAGGAGCACTGACAACTCATTGTAAGAAGAGCAGGGGGCGGACGGGCTAGAGTGGTGTGGCCACTTTTGAAAAAAGTTCCACAGTACATCACTGACAGAGCGTGTGTTTACCAAATGCCTTCTTTGCTTCCACTTACTCAACAGTGAGTCAAGCACTGTCTTGAGTACTGGATATACCGTGGAGATTTTCCTCTGCTGTTAGAGATGGACATTAAACAAATAGTCACGAAAATAAATGTAAAATTGCAAGTGCAATGAGCGTTATGAAGGAAAAGTGCAGGGTACGTGGGGACACCAGGTAGGGGACTATTTAAAAGTCATTGAGGAAGTGACTTTTAAGCTGAATCCTGAAAGATGAGTGGGAGATAATCCAGGCAAGAGTTAGGGGCAAAGTCTTCAATGAGGAGGCAAAGGTCCAGAGAAAGGAGGGGACTTGGTGTGTCTGAGGGACTGAAAGGAGCGCAGCGTGGCCGAGGGGAGTGAGAGCTAGATGAGGCCGGAGAGGCAGGAAGGCAGGTGAGCCTGTCCCAGAGATTCCCAGACTGCACCCAGTTCTCCTATGAAAAGATCCCCTTGGCTGCCGTGCAGAGAAAGGGCTGGAGGTAGGTAATTATAAATGGACCGCAGTCATCCAGGCAAAAAGGAGAGTGTCTCAGACCAGGGTGCCGATGGCGGATAGACAAAGGTGCGGACAGATGTTTTAAGGCGGGAACTACAGGACTTATATTTCACGTTTGAGTACTGACTTTGATTCATTATGAACTACAGGATGCTGGAGTGTTCCGCCTTTATTGATAAGTGTTGTCGGGGAGGAAAGATTTCTTTTCTCACCCATCAAGAGGTTCATGGCATAGGCATCTATAACAAAAAACAGATTAACAAGAGAAAAGGATAACAAATTTATTTAATATAAGTTTTACCTGACTTGAGAGCCTTCAATGAAGAGCTAAAGAAACAGGGAACCTGTGTATTTTTCTGCTACGTTTGATGACGAGTGGACAGTCATGGGGACATTTGATTGGAGGACAGAGAGGTATGATCTAATGGTAATAAACCGCAGGGAACTTAGCGAGACCTGTTTGTTCAGGCTCTTCTCTGTGTCCCTGTGTCTTCAGAGCTAAGATGGTTCCTTTCCTCCAGGTATAGGAAGGGTTCCTCTTAAATGAGGGTCTTGCTTCAGGAGAGAAAGGCAAGGGGAAGGTGAGGGTGCCTTCCTGCTTCTGCTGTTTTCCCAAATGCCAGGGTGCCATATTTTGAGGTTCATGTCCTGAACCCCATCAGTGTCCTCTTCCAAATCATCCCTAGCATGTCAAGGTGACTTCAGTGTGGCCACGTGGTGCTCAGGCCTCCTCTTGTCACACGAAGCATGGATTTCTAACGTGATGCTCCAACAGGCAGAGGAAAGATGCCTTCTGACACATGGCCAGCTCCTTGCTGGCTTCTCGTGATTCCTCAAAACGGAGGAGAAATGAGATGACGAAGGCCGAGGGTTTCTCAACAGAACAGAATGGAGTGGGGTTGGAAGGAAATGGGAAAGCCACCTGGGTCTTCTGCTTTTTAGAGAGACTTTATGTTCCCCACTGTTTTATCAAAACATGGTATTTTCTATGCTTCCATGCCCTGAAAAAGAAATCCTTCCTAAGAAAAGTTGCCTTCCACGAGGAAATAGAAGCATCTTTGGGCAAGATCTTCATTTAATTAAATTGATCAGATTCTGCAAACACCTAACAAGAACCTGCTATATACCAGGACTGTGGGGAACCAACATCATCCCGTTTGTCCCTCACCATGGCCTTGCGAGGGGGGTGTCATCAGGCTCCATTTACAGATGTGGAAATTGACCTTTAATGTAAAATGTCAACATCTACTCTGTCTCCATCCAAGAGTGATAAAAAGCACCGTTAAAACCTCCCTTTCCCCCAAGTTTAGCTGAAATGAGCAATGGCCTAAATGTCACCTAAATGCATTTAATAAGCAGGACTGAACCTGGAATGAATTTGGGTCGTCTTTTCACCTATGAAAAAATAAAGTGTCTGAATCTAGAAATAGGATGGATATTGTCAAGTTAAATCAACCTTTGTGAAAACAAAGTCAGCCACCATCAGAGTTGATTAGCATTCAGCCTAAGAGTTTCCTGGGACACCGCTCCACCCTCGTCCCCAGTCTCCTGGGTACTACCGCTCAAAATGTAGAGATTTCTGAAATACGAACACTTTAAAAAGTACAACAGACATCTGCTCTGCTGAAGTTTGTGTGTGAAATGAATCAGATGAAAGTCATGAGAAATTATTAAATCTGTGACAGTTTTTTTACAGGACTTTAAAAAAGATATTTTAATTTCACTCATTCTTCCTCGTCTCAAAAGGCACATGAAATGGTTTATAATAAATGACATCATCTCCCACCTCATGAAGTGGGGACGATGGATGACGACGCAAACAATAAATACCCTGATAGAGACATGCCCAAGGGCTGCCCATAGCACCTGGTGGCTGGGCAGGGCGCCTCCGGACACAGACTGGGGCCAGGGGAGTGGGGCACCCCCACAGAGATTCTCTGGAAGAACAAATACACAAACCCCTCAGTGCAGTTTTGTGTGTTTTACATTTTTCCCTGCTTGCCTCTTTCTTGGTCTTTGGGGCCAATCACAGTTTTAAGCAGGGTTGCTCTTCTGTTTAGCCAGAATGCATGGCCTGATCTTCAAAAAAAACATTCTTAGGTTTGTCTTCTATGACTTCAGACCATTCCTTTACATTTCAAAAACTTATTCCTAAGGATAGGTCTGGTTCACCGCGTTGCACCCCCGGGAGTTCCATTCGCGCAGCTGTGATTAAGTCCATGTGCATGTCCACCGTGGTTTGGAGACGTCCTGCCCTGCTGTCGGCGGGACGCATGGGCCTGCGTCATGGCGGCTGCAGTGGGTAGAAGCAGGAGAGGAGCTCAGATCTTTCAGTCAGCCGTTCTGCCCACAGAGTCCATGTTTAAAGTCGTTGCCATTTTCTTCCATGCATCTGGTTGGCGTATGGAAAAGGGCAGACTGTAGCCCAAAGTGCTCATGAAATTTTTCTCCCCTCTGCAGCTCTTCTCTCCGATGTGGGTGCTTACTGTAAGGCTGTGTGCTTTCTGGGTCCATTAACCCCCATTTTTAACCTGGGTGGATTTCTGCTCATTACACCCAAAGGGCCTCGACTAAAACAAATACTCAAAGCACAAGTTTATGCATCTTTTTATCTGACCAGCAATCAATAGTTTAATTCTCCAGGATGAACTTTAATTTCTGAAATTCTGTTTAATTGGATCTTACAGAAGTTTTCTATGCTTGCTCAGTTAATATTGAGTCACCAAAGCAATGAGTGAATAAAAGTAACCAAGGTAAATTATCCCTCCCGATTCCTTTGCCTCTGATTTCATGGAGGAACTTTTATTTCCATTTGAAGCCGGCATTTCTCTTATTTCTTCGATAAGTGAATACGTAACTGGCAACTGCTGTGTTCCAGGAACGGTTTATAGATGCTGGGAATGTAAAGATAAAGATAACACGGACTTTGCCCTCCCCAGCTCATGGTTTAGCCAGGGAGACTGACAAGCAAACCAGTGACTACAATATAGTAAGTTCTTTTTAGGTGTAACAGCGGGTGCTGTGGAAACACACAGGTGCAGCACCTGATCAGCCTGTGCTAGAGCTCTGGGAAGCGGTCAAGGAAGACTTCCTGTAGGGGGTGACACCTGAAATAAGTTTGGAGGGATGAGTAGGAGTTAGCCAGAGGAAGAAACTGAAGACCATGTTCCGTGTTCACGGCTTCACATGAACAAAAATGGGAAGGTGTAACAGAGTCCAGTTCTTTCTGCCAAGATATAAAGTACATTTTGTTCCCAAAAATTAATCTTTCAGAAGAAAAAGAGTTGTCTTATATTTAGGTTTTAAAAAGATCTGTTACAGGGCACTTTCTGAATTACTTTATTTTGAACCACAAGATAAGACACAGTAGCCTGAAACTATCTCTGTCACTGCTAGTTTGTATGCTTATGCTGGTCATTTGAAAAGGAGACAAAGAAATCCAATGTAGATTTAGTAATTATTTGGTGTGGGGGATGACTTCAGTTGCAAATCTTGGATATCATTGCCAATAAGCCTTTTAAAGATCGCTTGAAAATGAAACACAATTAGTGGGTACATTGTGGACATCATGAGTATACACCCACAGGACGAACGGAAAAACAAAACTGTCCCTATTTTAAGCAAATGGATATTTGTGGCTTGAGATAAAATTTCCAGTGATAGCATCACATACGGATGAAAAAAAAAAAACATTTCCAGTTTCAAGATAGTAGAGTAAAGCTGTTTTCACTTCCTTCTCCTTTTTCAAATCCCCTAAATAATAGAGAACAGGAAACAGACGTGCAGGCTCCGGCTCTGATGACACTCGGAGACGCGTGTGAGCGTGAACCAGGATTTGCGAACAGCGGTGCAGGATGGTGGGAGTGTGCGAAGGTCAAGCCCGCTGTTCCTGCAAGGACGAGCACCCAAAGAGCCCTGAAAAGCTCAGAAATAAAGACCGCGGGAGGCAGGGGCGGTGGGCGGCCAAGGGCAGGGATTTTAGGAGGCCTGTCCGAGGAGCGGTTGGATCCCGGTCCCCACACCCGTTCTACGCGGGCAGGGACCCAGGCCGCCTGTGCCACCACGTAAGATCAGAAGTTCATTCGATGGAAAAAAAACGAAACCCGAGGACCACCAGACTCTAAGATACCAGGCACAGGGAGGGAAGGAGTGAGGAGCCCTAGGTGAAAACACGGTAGCAAGGGAGAGTTTGTACACTTAACAGTGAAGACGAGCCGTCTGGCGCGCCAGGTGGAGGTCAGAGGCTCTGTCTCTACAGCGCAGAAACCACCGAGAAAAACCTGCAGATGCTGACATTTGAGAGTGCTGAATTTGGAGAAGCCCTAACATACCCCACTGTCTATTCTCCCTTTATCCTTTTTACTAACGGAAGTGTTGGCGAAGAAGGTGGCTGCCTGGACACTCTGCATTTTCCCAGGCTCTCTGCAGCGAGCTGTGACCACTAACTAAATTCTTATCGGCAGTGCGAGTAGTTCCTGCTCCACTACCTTAAAGGAAACGCGCTTGTCCTTGCCTTTCTCTCGCTCCCTTGAGGGTGGAATGGGGATGAGGTGCTGGCGAGGGAGCCTCAACTGCAGAGGACACGGTAGAGCTACCAGACTGAAAGAGCAGCAGCTCCTCTGTGTCCTGCACCACTCATCAGCCTGTGGAAGCTTAAAGGAGCAAGAAATGAACTAACTTGTGTGAGCCACTGTATTTTGGGGCCTCTTTGTAGCAACTTAGCCTATAAATTAATACACTATATTAAAAAGAAAACAAAACACACTGAAGACTCTGTTTATGAAACCTACCAGCTCATACCATGCACTAGCTTCAAATCAGACCTTTTTTCTTTTTTTTTTTTGAGATGCTCTGTCACCCAGGCTAAGGTACAGTGGCATCATCATAGCTCACTGCAACCTCAAGCTCCTGGGCGTAAGCCATCCACCTGCCTCAGCGTCCTTAGTAGCTGGGACTACAGGCCTGCTCCACTACACCCAGCTAATTTTTCTATTTTTTGTAGAGACGGGTCTCACCCTTGCTCAGGCTGGTCTTGAACTCCTGGCCTCAAGCAATCCTCCCACCCTAACCTTCCAAAGTGTTAGGATTACAGGCGGGAGCTATCGCACCTGGCCCAAATCAGATTTTTAGTACTTCATTATTAAATATGAATGGACAAGCAAGATCACCAGGCTTTTGAAAAAAGCCCCCAGCATGAAAGGCAGAAACCAGAGTGAAGAAACAGGAAAAGGCAGCTCAAAGGAATGGGAAGCAATGTAGGTAGCAGAAGAAAACTTCAAAGGAAATATAGTTGAATCCTCAGAGAGATAAGAGAAATATACTGTGTACATGAAAAAGAGTAGGATGCTGTTAAGAAAGACCTCTTGGCAACTAATCATTTGAGAAGCAGATTGCTCAATAGAAGGGTTGGGAGATGAAGTTAGAGAAACTTCCCAGAAAGTAAAATAAAAAGACCAAAGGATAGACAATGGTGAGAGAAAATAAGAAAAATGGAAAATATTCCAGTAAGTTCAACATATTATTAATATGAGTTTCATAAAGAGTGAGAAGAAAAAATAGTGAAGGGGGAATTATCAAAGAAATGATCAAGAATAACTTGTATGTTATTGATTTACAACGTGAGAGTTGAATAGTACAGTATTTCTAAATTAGCATATTATTTATGTAGGCATAATTA
Source organism: Avahi laniger (assembly GCA_963575035.1). Classification (NCBI taxonomy): domain Eukaryota; kingdom Metazoa; phylum Chordata; class Mammalia; order Primates; family Indriidae; genus Avahi; species Avahi laniger. The sequence continues at coordinate 15,873 of CAUYSK010006082.1, read as the reverse complement.
AATAAATGTAATGTTTTAAGAGTACATTTGACTATTTAATCTATATATTTAAGTTGATCAAACAGTCTTCCAAAGTCTTTTTTTTTTTTCCTGCGGGGGTACGGGAGAGTTGTCTTACTGGGCAAATGGGAGAATGCCTAAGATTCAGGGCCATAGATGGGGCATATTTGATATGTTCTGGAAACTTTAGAAGGTTCCGAAGGCAGAAGCATAGAATGTAAAAGAGGAAGTAGCTATCAAAATTCACACAGTGGTGGTTCCCAAAACTAGGAAGGGGGTTCATATGCTGGCAATGATGTGATAATTCCCAGATTTCTGGTGTGAGCACCCGTGTTTTATGTTTAATGGTTTATGGCACTATTTCCTGAAGCAATCATAAGATGTTACACGTTTAGGAAAGAACATGATGGGTTTCATTTTAGACAATCTGAGGTGTCTATGGGACATCCAAATGAGGTTCAAAGCTATAGATTCAAAGCTTATATTGGGTTTTAATATATATTTTTTTCTTTTCTTTTTTTTTATCTTATTGCTAAAATTCAGCCAATATACGTAAGGGTGGCTATATCAGTTTGTAAAATTCTGAAATCCTCTGTATTCATCAGTAAATGGCCACTTTCCCCCAAACCTCCAAATGCCTCCCCTCCTCCACACCCTAACTGTTCTAACCCTTTCTGGGACCCCCACACCACCCTACAGTCCAGCAACTAAACGGTTAACTACATGGCCCAAAAGTGGGCCCCCAGGACCCTATCCTGCCCTGTGGCTGTCCTGTCTGCTCTCTAGGTTTTGAGTATAGACCCTGCTCACAGATTATGAAGGCTGAACACGTTTCCCACATAACCATGTGCTTAGTCTGTGTCACAGCCTTCTCCAAATCTGGTCCTACACTGCCCTTCCAACCTGAGGGCCGCTCCTAAGTTGCCTCTGCTTCAGGAAATCTTAATTACCCACTGCTCCCCGACTCCCACCTTTTCTCACCTTCATTTCTTTAAGCACATTGCTCAGAAGGACTTTTCCATGATTTCTGAACATTCCGTGTTTTGTTCATCCTTCAAGGTCAGTTCATTTCCCCTTCTACCAGAAAGCCTTCATCTAGAAACGACAATTATTCCTTCCGTGAAATAACCACCCCCTTCTTATGGGACATGTCACTTCCTATCTTACATTAGGGCAGGGGTGGGGAACCTTTTCATGTTGGAAGGCTGCATTAATGCGGCTGTAATCAAATAAGGCCACATTTAAGAAACTTCAGTTAGATAGACTTAAATGTATATTATTTTGTAAAAATCTAACTACTATGTACTTTCAAAAAATGAATACTATTTGTTAATTTTAAACTTAACCTTTTAGTGACTTTGTTGTGTCCGCTTTTTGTTGGAAAGCATTTGAATATTTAATTGCAGCATGGAGGTTGATCCTCTAGATGAATATCAGCCTTTTCTGACCTTAAGGGCATCTTGATTGAGGTTAGGTCTAGAAGAATGTAGATTCGCAGCAATAAGTGGTTACAAAAGCAAGAAAGCATTTTTCAGTAATGTTGCTGAGGTGTAAGTATTCTACATTTTTCCATATTTCAATTGGATCTTTCTTAGCATCAAACAATGACTTTAAAATGTCATCTACTGAGAGCTCAATCAATTCCATCTTTAGGTGCCTTGGTTATATCAGCTAGGTGAGGCTGAAATGCTCATTTGAGTGTGATGTCATGATTCTCAAAGTCAGTGAACCTTTCTTTGTAGTCTCCAATTAATAGATCTGTAACAACTGCATGTTCTTCAAAAGATTTGCCTATGTCATCCTGCTCCTTTGCTAACTGGGGAAAATGTTCATCTGAAATTTCCTCTTGAAGAAGAAGTGTTTGGAAAAAGATAGATTTTTTCCAAAATGCTTGGATTTTTTGCCATATATCCTATATAGACTTAGTTTTTCCTTGCAAAGAAATAGTCAAGTCCTTTTGATTTGGCATATCATACAGAAATGCTGCATTCCTATAGAAAGCTTTCAATAATTCACATTGCTGATTCTGTTCTGCAGAAAATTTATCTGTTCTCACAGAGATAAAATTTTGGCTAATACCTGTCCCTGCGTTAGCCAATGCACTTTAGAATGATGGCAAGTCCATGCTGAATACCTCATCACTGAACTTTAGCATGTTATGAAACTGAAAATGCTATGTTGCATTTTCATGAATATAGTTAATAATGTATAACTTATAACTTATTGCAAAGTGTCACTTAAAATAGTAGCTTTAGCACAGAGATTTTGCTGATACAAGACACAATGAAAAGACATGAGAGCATCTGTATCTGTCAGTACTTTTTAAATCTGTGCAATAAACCCTTCATGTTTTCCTGTCATGGAAGGTGCACCTTCTGTACATACACTCACTAAATTTACCAAATTCAGTCCAACTTCATGACATTTATCTTGAATGTTGTTGAAGATATCTATTCCTGTGTTCCATTGGCAACAGTGCCCAAAGCCAGTAACTCTTCACAGCAAAGAAAATCTTCAGTTATGATTCGAATGAAGTATAAAACCTGTGCCAAGTCAGTAGTATCAGCTGATTCATCCAAAGCAATTGAATAATATATATTGTCTTTTTGAAGTATTGCATGAAGTTGTTTTGTTAAGTCAAAGGCTAATTCATGCTGCTGATCAGTTTTGGTTCTGCTTGAAAGAGGCTATTGTTTGTACTTTGAAACATTATTGGGGTCTAAGCATCCTACAACTTCAACAGTGGATTCTTTCACAATTTCTACATCACTGAATGGCTTCCCTTTTTCCCGCGTATATAAGCTACTTTATAAGTTGCTTCAGTAGCATTATTTCCAGGTCTTGTTGCTGCCTGAAATAACTGTCTTTGCTTTTGCTTTTCGTCTTTCAATTTCTGCAATGCAATTTTTTATGCTTCTCCCTCTAATTTAAAATATTTGTGGTCCTTACAAATGTTATAATGCTGATGAACACTGAATTTCTTTAATGTTGATATTGCAGTATCACAAAGGAGGCAAATCATCTTATCTTTAGCAGAAACAAGATAATATTGCAATTCCCAATCCTCATTTAAAAATCTGTTTTCTTCCTTCAGCATTCTCTTGGTCTTCTTTGACATGACGGACTGTTAAGCAGACAGAATTAAAAAATGCTATCGAGCTGTGCATCTATTCACAAATTCCCCTTCAAATAGAAACACAGTGCATTCTTGTCAAAAGCTGATAACAGACTGGCATACTCGACCCCCATAAAATCTTGTTGCCAGCCTCGTGCAGTAGTGGCACCAGTCAGGTGGGAGAAGTTAGAACTAAATCTTGAGTGTAGCAGCCTTCAATTTAGCCCTTACGGCTTATTAATGTTCTAATTGTGCCAATCAATCTGGGAGGGTTATTTTGTTGAAATTTATTTTATTCTTTAGTATTTTAAATATTAATATGTCCATTTTAAAAATAAAATAAAAATACAAAAGATGAACAAAAACATATTAATAAAAATGAAAGGATTTGTTTTATAAAATTTGAATTCAGTCAAAAGACCACACTTAAGGAACTAAAAGGCCACATGTGGCCTTAAGGCCACAGGTTCCCCACCCCTGTATTCGGGATATATTAATACTTTCTATAAAGTCTTTCTCATAATGGATAGGCAGTCAATAATTGTTGAATGAATGAAAGTATGAAGGTAAATTAAATGACTCTCTACCAATTATTATTGGTATATAGTTGCTAGCAATTTTATCAATTCTTTAGAATGTCTATGTAGAATAATCTCAGACTTCCTGAAAATCACCCTGGCTCTAATACCTATTATATATTTCATCACATGCTAAAAAGCAAAACAAAACAACCATCAAAACCAAACACATGTTCACTGATTTTCTGAACTAAAGCTGTTGGTACTTTCAGTTGTGTTTTGGTCATCTCCCTTTAATGTAGAATGACAATAGTAATTTTCCATTTTCTGCACTGGTTTTCATTTAATTAATCTTCCAGAAATGCCAGGGCAGACTTTTTGTAAGGATTGTTGCACTGTTTGCTTGACTTCAGCAAATCAAGCTCCAGTTGTAGCAGTGGCTTCATGGGATGAGTGATTGCTTTGGCTGAGACGAAGTGTTTGCTGAGGTCAGATAGATACTAAGAGCAGAATGCTTAATGCTACCCTGGTACCTGTAACATCTCTCAAACACTAACTCTCCTATTGTCCTTCATAGAAGTGAAGTAAAAATCAAGCTTCTAATGTTTGGTTAAAGTAACAAATAATTTGCACTCAAGGTCATTGATATATAAACAAATTTTATTTTCTTAGGCAACATCTAATTGCTTTTTTTCCCTCTCTTCTTTTAAATAAGATTCAGGCAAAATATAGGCTATGATATGTTCCATGCCTTGGTGTATTTTGCCAAGAAGCAAGGTGTGGCATTTGATAGAGATGCTGATGATGGAGAGGAGGAAGGCGGGAGGCATTGGCCAAGGCCCGCAGTGCGCGTACACTGTGAGTGCCAGCCCCGACCTGCTGGCCTGAGCTCTCGGCTGGATCTCATGCTCTGCGGTGCAGTTCTCAGCGCTTCTTTATTTTGTGAGATATGGGGGAAATGAAACTTCCTTGAGATGCCATTTTTCTGTCCTCTGAAACCAAAAAATGCTAAATGGAACTAAAGTACCTCATCTCTTTCCTTTCATCTCCCTTCCTTTTTCATTGATATCTTTTAGTGAAAACATTGTATATCTTCACCCAGGGCCATATGCGGAAGGTGAACATAAATGAAGTCGGTTGACACACATTAACTGCAGGGTCAGGAGCGCGCACACGCAGCAACGTGGAAGGCAGTTACACGGCTTCACACAGCATTTCTCAGAGCAACTGCCAAGGCCAGAATCCTGGCCTGGATCCTCCACTGGCTGTTTTCTCCTTACTGGAATTGGAACTGTGTCAAAAGCCAACCCAACAGTACCTGTACCTACCCTGACTCCTACTGTAGAAGTTTTTATTGTAGCATAGCAAACGCTCTACCGAGCTCCCCAAGTGGGGCATGCGCACTCCCACAGTGCCGTGTCTCGAACTTGATTGGAAACTTTAGGCTTCAGTCAGTCCAAAAGGTAAGTGTGTGAGATACGAGGAAAAGGTTGTGTGCTGCCCTCTGAAATTAGGAAAGTCAGAGGGAAGGTTGGGCTCCCATAGTCACCCTAATGATATTAGAGTATGGCTCCCAGCTTCCTGCCCTGTGTACCCCCCAACACTGTTATTATTGGTAATACTTAGGTACTAGTATTAATACTGGTGCTGGTATTACTAAGTACCAGTACCTATGTACTTTAAAAAGTAGGAGCACGTTCCTGGTTGGCCCTCTGTAAGTCATTCTCTCTCACCTGCATTTTAATATGTTGAATGTGAGAGAAAGGGATGCATTATTACTAGCACAAGGGAGTTGCCTATAATCCACACTTTGTGCTCTGTGACGTCCTCTGTCATGGGGATTGTCGGAGAAGCCACTGTGGCACGAGACCCTTTTGCTCACTGTGTGTCTCTTTCTGCCTCATAAGCTAAGAGTTAGGGCTCAGATGTAGACTGTCTCCTTTAACGCTCTTGAGTCTCTCTTGCTGGATCAGTCCTGTAACGATGAAGCATTATTCTCCCTGTGGTCATTTCTTGCCCTGGCTTTATTTCCTGTGTTGTGAGTAATTGATAATATATTAGCTATTTGCCAGCTGTGTGATCTGGCAGTTGTTGAGTGGCAGCTGGTGCTAACTCAGGAATCTCAAGAAAAGCCCATGTTGGCTTTCGGAGTTGCATAAGGGGTCTTTCCTTTCCTCTCTCACTGTAGTTGGCAACCGTCCAGTTAATAAGCGGGAGAGGAAAACACTTACAGACTCCTACTGGGAAGGCTGGGAGTGGATTTGCATGGGATGCCTCATGCGGCAGCACTCCACAGTATTTTATCAGATAAATAACATGGGAGGGTGGATTCTGCAAGGCTGAGGGTTCTGTCTGGCACATCCGAGGAAATGAATAAAACATCACGGTAGCGCCAGAAGGTGGAATTAATCTTCCCAGTAGTGGGGCTGTGGGATCCCATTAGAGAACACTCAGTTTATCGTCCTCACGCAGGCTCCTGGCAGACAAACCAGGAGCGTTACTTGTTTCCCACTGAAGAGTCAGGAGCGTTGCAGAGGACTCACAGAGCGATTTGTTTTCCGTGAGCTTCCTTCCTTCAGGTGATTAGAAAATATTTCTCAAAATAACTCTTGTCCCGAGTCAGGGAAAAGATGCACATTCGAGAGCCCTGGGGTTGCTCATACGTGGAAGACGCTGTGTTTTAAATTTTTAGTAATTAATCTGCTCACTTTTGCTGAGCTAGAACTACAGCCAACTGGGATGTATTTAATAAATGCCTACTTTGCTCCTACCGCAATCAGGTAGGTCACATAAGGAGTACAAGGAAACAGAGGACATGAATCCCGCCCTCATGGTCCTTGCAGTCTGCTTGGAGAGATAACATAAACATAGAATTTTTTTAAAGATTATGATGCAATTAAGACGATACATTATTTAGAGGCACTATATTTTACCAAAATGCCAGGCACCCATCTTGGCGGTTATCTTTCAGAGACTGCCAAAGCCTACATCTCCGCAAAGACCTCTTGGATCATTTTGGAGGGAGGATGATACTTCTCTGAACATGTCTATTTGAGTTTTCCCCAACAGCCTTGCACCACACTTGCTGAGTTTTGCGCCAGTATTAGGAGATAGGTTGGTTTCTGGCCCTCCTAGAAAAAAGGAAAATGCTTTGTCTCATGGTTCTTTGAACTCTAATTTTAAATCGTATACATGCCTGTTAATGCTTGTAGACAACTTGAGGGAGGGTCAACATTATTTTCTCACTATCCAGAATACTGCGTGCCAGTGAGATTTAATGTGTTCTGGGATTGGGGTAAAACAGAATAAAGAACCCTTATTTACATCTTCTAAGTAAATTTGAATTATCCTGAAAAATATCTAAAGGTCTTTTACTTTTTTCCTCATTATGTATTTCCTAAAATTCTTTTTCCTCTTTTTCTTTTTCCCATTTTGATTCCATATCCTACTCATTTTCCATCTTCTCTTCTTCATCTCTTTTCGTAACAGCTAAGGAATGCTTATATAAAGTCAAGACATACCCATTCATTAATTAAACAGATTTCTCATACTAGCTAGCACTCTAACAGCTAATAATTTTTGAGTACTTATTACCTGCTGGACATTTTGCTGGATGCTTTAAATGCAGCATCTAATCCTTATAAGGTAATAGCTATGTACTGTTAATATTATTACTCCTATTTTACAGACAAGAGAACAGAAATATTAAGAGGCTATGGAACTTGCCCAGTGTCTCATCTCTAGTAAGAGAATTGAGACTCAAACCCAATGTCTGACTCCCGAGCTCATCAGAGCTTGCAGAATGAGCTCTCAATCTAGTCATGTCTGCAAGACACATTTCTGGAATGCAGCAAAATGGTTAAGAGCATGGCATTTGAAATTAGACAGAATTGGTTTGGATCTCAGCACTGCTAGTGATTAACTGTAATGTTGGGCAAATTATTTCACCTAGTCCTGAGCCTCTGTTTCCTCATCTATAAAATGTGGAAAATAATACCTCATACAGTGATTGTGAGATGTTACATGTAAAACTGAAAGCCTGGCACATGGCTAAAGTTGAATAGAGTTTACTAGTATTACTATTTAAGGAAAAAAATAGCATTTGCTCCCTCTGCAACCAAGTTCATTTAATTACAAACATATTTTGAAATATCTTTAACTGTCCTCAGTAACCATTGGGAAATTTTCATTAATGGATATGTCTAAAGATTCCTTGAATGCATTCATGTCTACATCCTGTGCAGCTTCTGGGAGTTAGTAACAGGTTCTAAAATTTCCCACATCAGTGTGCGAAGGAGGATGATTATAGTACTTCCAGTTAATGGTTCCAGAATAGTCTTCTTCCTACTTTCACCTAATACCTTGGTGCTGCATAAATACTTTGGCTATGGAGCCCCTGCCTGGTCAAGTGTCTGGACGTCAGGCTCAGAGTTTAGAGACCTGGTTTCTTTACTCACTTGGCATCTAACCTTCTTCAGCCAGCTTAACTTCTCTAGTCTGACATCAGTAGTGACTTCAAGTAGTGACTTCACTGTCACTCCTAATTCCTTGAAATTGTTATTTGAAAGGCACCCAAAAAAATATCAGTGATGCACTTCAGCAGAAATGTATCTGGTGTGTGCAGATTTGATTTCCTTGAAGCCAGGCAGGAATTTTATATTGGAGGTTAAGCACATGCAAAGAGTAAAGCATAATATTTTCTTAAAGTTATGTCCCAAATTATGAGTTTTTGAGTTGTGCCCAAAACCAAGCTTAGCAGCCACTAAGGTTTAATAAAATTTAATAAAGCTTTCTTCTTGCTTTAATAAAGCAGTGGAAATTTTTGTTCGACTCTGATAGAGTTTTGGTACTTGAGATGCAAAATGATCAAAGCCAAAGTCAAGGTCTCAGCAGTACGAACATCAGCTCTGGCTTTGGCCATGTCAGAGAGCTTATCTAATCGCTTTGGCAGCTCTCAGCTTGTTTTCACACGCGAGGCTTGCTCATCTTCATTTAGCCAGAGTGACTGCCACACGTACAATGGAGTGTGGATAAATAGTTAACTCTTGCATCTAAAAGCCCAACTTACTGGGAAGTATGGTCATTCTTCTTGATCAGTGTTTCTCAAATATTTTTTTACTTGATCCAAAGCAAGAAATATGTTTTATATCAGAACATATGTATGTATAAAGTTGTGTATACACACATATACACAAATACACATATATACTGGAAACAAATGTGTTATGAAATAGTACTCACCCTATTTTATATTCTCTTCTCTTCTTTTCTGTTCTACTTAATGTGAAAGGAATGTTGATCATGACCCAGTAAATTGATTGCTAGGTCTACTAAATGGGCTGTCACCTACTATTTGAAGAACGCTGGCCTTAGGATTCCCCTTAGTCCAAAAATCACCTCACTTCCCTGGGCTTCACAAGTCCTCAAAAGAAGACTTTACACCCCCTTTTCAGCTCACCCCAGTACACACACACACCGCCATCAGACCATCGCCACTACCACCAAGCTCTTTGGACACCCAGGTAGAGAGAACCCCGTCATCACCAACTAAGGATTTTCTTCCCTAGCAAGGCTCCAACTTTTTCTCACAGGAGGCCAGAATTGTTGTGAAAACTTTGTGAATTTCAAAAGGCAACATACTCTCCTCCTAAGTTTTTGAGTGTTCACTGGCATCAGGAACCCAAGAACTCCTGTGTTGTGTTAGTGCAGGCTTAGTGCTTTGTGCGCAAACACACACTGGCTGGTCACAGTCCCAGATCAGCACTGTGGAAACAGGGCTCTTGCGGGGTAGCGCCGAATAACACGGGTGCCGAGTTTAACATGCAGTCCTAAGTTGTAGGATTACTGGGGAGAGCACGGGTCCAGGCAGGGTGCATATTCCTGAATATACAAGACACCAAGAAAAACACACAGGCAAATGCAGGTTAGCATAATCTGGATATGCTGGGGCAGAATTGATCAGTGACTAAACCTGTCTCTTTGTATCATTGGCCCATAAGTTCCCGGCTGTCCTAGCCCCATCTGACTTTGCCCTTGAGAGTAGAACCTCAGGACTTAGAAGGAATCCTGAGTGGTTGATGTAATCCCTGATATCTTAGGCGTGTGTCTGAAGGCAGGTCCACATATTTTACCTAGGTTAGAGGTTCACAGGTCAGTCAGTCTTCTCAGAAAGCCTTACCAGGTCAGACCCCAGGGTGGCAAATTCCAGGACTGTGACACTATTCCTTCTCCATCAGCACGTTCGTTCCTAGGCATAGGGACCTGGATCCTGACATAAAGAGGTGACATGAAATGACTCAGCTCTCTTTTAACAACTTGCAGACTGTGTTATTGCCTCTGCCAGACCCCAAAGGCCATTTATCTTACCAAATTAGGATAATGGTAACACACCAGCATAATTTGGAGACAAACCAGGAATGGAGAAAACATAACGAGTAGAGTTAATGTATAATTTATGAAGTTCTAAGTTTTATAAGTCAGATACATTCTAAACTCTCCCAGCTTTTTAAAGACACAGTTCATAGAATTTAGAGCTGGGAGGGACCCCAGACAGTCTATAGTTCAGCGGCCTCATTTTGTAGAAGTGGAAACCAAGGTTCTGGGAAGCGATAATATTGCAGAGGTGGCCAACCCCAGATCACTGAGACCTGGGGACTGGTTTCCCCCGTCTCACTGCCTCTTGAAGTAAAGAGGGTTTCTCCTCACCATTGAGAAATAGTAAACAAACGTGTTATCGTTTTAGCCACAGTTCATGGACTCAGTGATGCTAAAACCAAAAGCAAACAAACAAAAAAAACAAAACAAAACCAAAAGACACAGCAAGATTTACCCAAAGGGGCTACATTTAGGTAACAGAAATTTGAGCCATAATGTGTGTGTTTCAGGAGAGACCTTTGTGAGAATTCCTGATGCTAGCCATGGGGCCCCTGCGGATCCCCTTGAGGCTTTGGACAGTGCAAAGTTGTGCAGCCAACATGTGCATTTCTAAGACATCTGTCACCATAGAACCCAGATTGTGTCACAGAAGCCATTCCCAACCATAAAGGAAAAAGGACGACTGTGGGTTTTTTTCTCTACTCTTACATCATGAACCAGTGGTCACTAGTGAAACTAACACATCTAAGATAGGGGAGAATGAAATCATAGATCCTTTGAAGCTCAGAATTGGAAGATCATCTGTTCTACCAGTACCTGGAGCACAAATTAATTGAAAGATTCTACAGAACAGGTAGCAGTTGTGTCTTTGTCTCCCCAGAGTAGGACAATGCCAGGGGGAACCTATTACCTGTGTGAGCTATTGTCCAAGATTTAATCTGGGAAAGAGAAGTGTGGGTGGAGGACAGTGGTTCTCCAGGGCTGCTTCATCCATGTGAAGTGATCTCCAGTGAGAGCAGAATAAGGAGCCCAAAGAAATAAACTTCATGTCAGTGCAAGAGAATGAGTTTGGGATCAAGGAAGAGTAGCCATACAGGACTGTCTGGAATCCTGAGACAGACTGTAGAGTTTCATTTGAAAGTGCTTTAAAATAGACTTTTGTTTTTTGTTTTTCTGTTCTCGGGAATGATATCAGTATAACTCTACGCACAGGTGGAGGACAAGGTGACTTCTTATCCCTTTTTTAGACCATCTGGACACGAAGATGGATCCTGCTACCACTTGGGTCCATACTTGGTTCTCATCCATTCAATAAGTAAACAAGCCCTTTACCTAGTGGGTCTAAGAAATATTAGTGTCACTTTGAGCCTTGTTCACTTCGTATGGGCACCATCTAGAATTCCTGCTAAACTTGTCAAGAACTGATGCTTACATAATATAGAACCTAGTGACTTCTGCCCTATATCTCTAAGAATTTTTTCATACTCAGGCATGGTTTGAGAATTTGACCCTAAACTCACCTTTTATCCGGCAGGAACTAAGATTGCACCTGCCCCTAGGTTAAAAAGAATATATATTAGTCAATCAAATCATTCTAAAGTTTGTAACTATTAACCTTCATTTAGTCTCTGTATTATTAATAGTTACTAAATTTTTTCTCATGGTTTCCAGCTGTCTAACCACTTAGCTCATTTGCAGTTAAACCAGTGATAGCCACAAAAGTTACTAGGTGCCCTCTCCTCAACAGTCCTCAGTGAACATTATATTTTGGGGGGGATCACTTCTGGTTTATTGGTACCGTTCTGCTCTCAATTTAATGAAGGTACCAATGTCAAGACACAAAGACTTTGAAATTGTTAACTGTTCAAGGTCGAAAGGGTACCAAACTGAGACACTGGATATTTTATTAAAAAGTCAGGCCTGCTTATCTAAAAGTCTTGGCTCCAAAGGGAGGAATGCCTCCACCCAGAGACACAACAGCGATGCCCTTGGACTGGAGGTTGAGACTGTCATCGAGCCCCTCTGGGCTCCTCATTCCTCTTGGTCAGCAGGCAAAGAAAGGAGTCACTGTACTGGCTGGGGAGATAGGTCCTGATTACCAAGACAAAATTGGACTGCTACTACACTATGGAGGTAAGGAAGAGTGTGTCTGGAAAACAGGAGGTCCCTTAGGGCTGTGGTCTCCAACCCGTGGGCAGTGGGCCAGTACCGGTCCTTGGCCCGTTAGGAACCGGGCTGCACAGCAGATGAGCGGCAGCAGGTGAGTGAAACTTCATCTGTGTTTACAGCTGCTCCCTGTTGCTCGCATCACCGCAGAAGCTCCACCTCCTGTCAGATCAGGGGTGGCATTCGATTCTGGATTATGGTGAGTCGTATAATTATTTCATTATATATTACAATGTAATAATAATAGGTATAAAGTACACAATAAATGTGATGCACTGGAATCATTTCGAAACCATCTCCCCCAACCCCACGCCATCTGTGGAAAAATTGTTTTCCATGAAACCAGTCCCTGGTGCCAGAAAGGTTGGGGACCACTGCCTTAGGGCATCTTTTCATACTTTCATGTCCCATGATTAAAGGCAATGAAAAACAATGACAACCCAATGCAGGCCAGCTAATAGCCCAGATTTCCCAGGAACGTAGGTTTGGGTCATTCCACCAACCAAAAAACCACAACCAGCTGAGATCCTTGCTGAGGGCAAAGGGACTATAGCATGGTTAGCAGAAGAAGAGAGCTTTACACACCAGCTATGACCACGTGACTAGTTGCAGAAACAAGAGCTCCAGTAGTTTTGAGTATTTCTTCCTCATTCTGTTATTAATATATTTGTATATATATTAACTAAATACTTTTCTTTCCTGTCCTATCCCCTTATCATCCAGCACAAGATATGATAATAATAATTAACTTTTTATCTCAGTATTTAAGTTATAGCGTATCAAAGGAGAAGTGTGAACATCACCCAAGGACTTTGAATCCTCTTCTGAAGAAAGAAGAGTTAGTCTGTTTTCAGATGTAGGTAGGATAACTGTGTCATGTTAGTGGAAGTATGACTGGTATTGACTTTATCTGGAGATGAAATACAGTTTTAAGGACATGTGGCTATGTGCCAAGTGGACAAAGGGCGGAGCGTGATGATCTTTTTCATGTGTCAGCTTGGCTAGGCTATAGTCCCCAGTTACTTAGTCAACCTCTAATGTTGTTTAATTGAACTGTTGCTGCGAAGGTATTTTATAGATGTAATTAAAGTCCACGGTCAGTTGACTTTTAAGTAAGGGAGATTATTCAAGATAATCTACGTGGGCCTGGTTCAATAAATTGAAAGGTTTTAAAAACAGGGCTGAGGCTCTGCTGAGAGAAGAAATTCCACCTGTGGACAGCAGCTTCAGTCTGTGCCTGTGAGTTCTAGCCTGTTCTTCCTGACGGTTTCAGACCTGCTTAGCCAGCCCCCACCTGGTGTGAGCCAATTCCATGCAATGTATCATATATGATACATGTACAAAATATCTGTCTGTCTCCTACTGGTCCCGTTTCTCTGATCGAAGCCCCTCAGATGTCCTTGAAGGTTTTGTTTCACCCATCGGTGTTGCCAGCCGGGCCCAGCACCCATCCTGCAGGTGTTGGCTGTTCAGTAAAATGTGTTGAACTGACATGATTTTGATGTGTTCAGCTTTTATGTAGAGGTATCCTTTGCTGAGGTAGTTTGCACTAAATATGCAAGACCAGGGAGCAAGCAGCTCCCCTGCCGGGATTTTCCACTCAAAGTCGGAACGCCCCCTGAAACTCCAGTGGCAGAAGCTGACAGTGAAGGGAGCCGCCACCCACACGTCTTCCTGTATGTGGGAGAAATGTGGCCAAACACTGAGGCTTCACATTAAAAATCATCGCTGCCTCCGTTACTATTTCTAAATGCTGTCTGATTTCTCCTGTGAGTTGTAAAACATATAAAGGGATGTTCTGACAAACCAATGGAAAAATTAAAAATTGATGTAGTTTTGAGAGATGGCGGGTGGGTCAAGAAACAGCCATATAGTTGTCATCTTAATTGATAGGTCCTTGCCTAGACCTAGGTAGTTCGAGCCTGTCTCAGGAAATGCTGTCTGGGCACACACGTGTGCAACACGTGTTGCTGAAAAGGCAACACACGTGTTGCTGAAAATCAACGTACTTTGCAAAATCACGAAATGAAAACCACGGGGCTTATGGGGAAAGTGGGAATGTAGCACTGCACCCCGAAAAAGTCATCAGCAATATATTAAAAAAGGATAGGACTCTGACAAAAAATGTGACCTGGTTTTACACATGTCAAATGGCTAAGAAATACAAAAAGACAATAAATATGGCACTTCACCTTGAAAAAGTCCTGAAGTTTGCCTGTGGACTGGGGCACCGGCAGAGTTGCAGCTTGTGTGCTGTTGTGGGGTGGTGGAAAGAGGGTCGTCTGAAACGGGACAGTAACCTGTAACGCCCCATGTGGGCAGGCATATCTTGTAACACAGGGAGCAATCTGGGCACCCAGAAGATAGCTGGGGTTACACATGTGTGTGTGTTTTGTCTTTTTCCTACACGTCTCGGTTCAGCTGGGTGCAGTTTTCTGCATTCACCTCATGTGTCTTGTGGGTAAGATAGCATCTGTCAATCGCGCTGGAACAAATTTGCATTTTCAGAACCAGTGTGATTGCAAGACTGACTGTATGGCATCAAGACATGACTGTCCTTTATCTGCACTTTCAAAATCCCTGAAGTTCTTTGTAAGTTTAGCACAAATTCAGTTGTTGGCAAAGCTTAATATGAATATTGATGTTTTCCCAAAATACTGCATTTGATTATAAAGTGCTGCCACAGACTCCATGAGGATCTGAATACACCTTTATACAATCTGAAAAATTCTGATTTCTGGAACACATCTGGCCCTCAGAGAGCAGGGAACAGTAGGTCCGTATTTTGAACATCTGCTTGGTGTCAGGCATCGTGACGGGAGCTGCAGGTGCAGAGACAACCAAGGCACGGTCGCTGGGACGCACAGGGAACTTGCCGTCTGGCGGGGCCGCCACGTGCTTTGCGGCACCGTAGTCGCTGTTTGTGCAATGCACAAGCAGAGAACGGAGGAAGGAGTCATTCATTTAGGAGGGCTTTCTAGGGAATGCGACACCTGGACTGTCTGGGCGGAGTGCTTAGAAGTTCTCCAGGCAGAGGAGAAAGGCATTCCAGGTGAAGAACACGTGTACACGTGCGAAGGCACAGAGTCACGAAACAGCAGATCTAAGAGATCGCCTTAATGTCGTACAACTATGACGTGGTGTATTGTTTGCTACCGCAGGCTGGGTGACTTAAACAATACAAATTTACTTCCTCATGGTTCTGGAAGCAAAAGTCCGAGATCAAGATGTCAACAGTATTGGTTTCATCTGAGGCCTTTTCCTTTGCTTGTAGATGGCTGTGTCTTCTCCTGTGTCTTCACATGGTTTTCTCTGTGTGTGTGTGTGTGTGTGGGTGTGGGTGTGGGTGTGGGTGTGTCCCCATCTCCTCTTATGAGGGCACCTGTCATATTGGATTAGAGCCCACCCTAATGACCTTATTTAACCTTAACAACCTTTTATTTTTTTTTTTTTATTTTCTTTTTTTGAGACAGAGTCTCACTGTGTTGCCCGGGCTAGAGTGTCGTGGCATCAGCCTAGCTCACAGCAACCTCACACTCCTGGGCTCAAGCAATCCTATTGCCTCAGCCTCCCAAGTAGCTGGGACTACAGGCATGTGCCACCATGCCCGGCTAATTTTTTCTATATATTTTTAGCTGTCCAATTAATTTCTTTCTATTTTTGGTAGAGACGGGGTCTCGCTCTTGCTCAGGCTGGTCT
>CAUYSK010006081.1:0-59808 GCA_963575035.1 Avahi laniger | reverse complement strand
GGGGGGGGGGGGGGGGGGGGGGGGGGGGGGGGGGGGGGGGGGGGGGGGGGGGGGGGGGGGGGGGGGGGGGGGGGGGGGGGGGGTGGGGGGGGGGGGGGGGGGGGGGTCGGGGGGGGGGGGGGGGGGGGGGGGCGGGGGGGGGGGGGGGGGGGGGGGGGGGGGGGGGCGGGCGGGGGGGGCGGGGGGGCGGGCGGGGGGTGGTGGTGGTTGAAGGGATGGGAGTGGGCGTGGTCCTTGCAGTCGTGGTGGCTGGGGTGGACAGAGGACAGTCATCCATCAGCAGACAGCAATTGACACGTATCTCGTAGTCATAACAGAGTCCAAATGATCCGTTTCCAAACTGGTCTTCGTTGTGGCAAATGAAGCCAAGTGAGACGTCACACTGAACCTTCTGGCCCAACTCCTCCCAGCTGAGGTGGGGCTCTGTGGCCGACCTGCACTCGATGTCCTCGGGAGCCCTGCAGACACCCTCAAACGTCTCTCGGTCACCACTGTCACTGCTGCTGCCCGGGTGGTGGTCGTTGATCCAGTCGGACCAGAAGCAGCACAGCTCTGAGGGAGCAAAGCTGGCATTGGTCACTGTGCCTGGAGGGAGGATCCTCTAGGAGGCTACTGTGACTCAGAGGACTCAGTGGCCTCTGTGACCATCCCCCAGATCCAGCCCCTCCTATCCCAGTCATTGCTGGGACCAGATTGTAGGGCCAGAGTCCAGGGCTGGACCCCACTGCCAGCCTCATTTTGCAACTGAAAAACAAGCAGAGAGGAGGGGCCATGCCAGGGCACACCCAGGCATGCCACACCCCGTCTCCAAGCTCCAGCCCATCTATTCTCCTCATCTATTCTCAAATATTTGTGTCCAAAAACTAAGGAACAAAAGGGTCACCCATTCCCCTGAGGAAGCCAGAGAGGGCTTTGTCTCTACTCTTGACCAACGATGTGGCCACTAGAGCTGTGCACGTCCCGCCTCATTAGTGCCTGGCCTCAGCACACCCCGCCCAGCCACCGAAATACACCGGTCTCCGGTCCGTGAGCAGGTGCGCCCCGCCCCTCACGTCTGCGTGCCAAGGGAGCCCCAGGGCACATGTGACCCTGCTGCTGTGTATCAGTGTGAGATGCTGTCCACGTCACTTACCGGGAGTTGTCGATGACGCTGCAATGAAGAGGGGGAAAAGAGAGGACGTTATCGCCTATGTCAAGATTTCTAAGTCTTTTTTGAATTTTTAAAAGTGTCTCTTTTCCTGTGGCTGTCACACCCCTGGCAGCGTGTGGGGCAGGAGCTGCACTTTCAACCAGAACCGATGCAGAGGCACTTCTTAAGGAAAGTTCTCCAACTTCCCTAACCCTGAGAGATATTTTCCTGCTGGTTGTCGGAAATGTCCCCAAGTCACCTTCCGCCATGGTTTGGGCTTGGGGACATGGACGTGATGTGGCCATCCCAGCTCGCGAGGCCAGGGATTGAGGGGCCGCGTCCCCCGGCTCAGAGCAACACCAGTGCCCTCACTGTGCGGCCGATTGGCAGAGCTCAGAGCCTGGCGGGCCCTGCCCCAAGAAGGGCCATCTGTGCCAGGGGCTGGTGCTGGGTGCAGGGCAGGGCCAGGCCCCAGGACGTCAGGGGCTCACCTGTGCTGGGGGTCAGGGAGCCAGTGGTGGTGGTGAAGCTGGTGCTGCTGCCGGGGTTGGTCACGGTGGAGACCGTCGGGGTGGACGGCCGTGTCATGATGGACTCGCAGATGTTGAAGTGCTTCTCCACCGTCCCGT
The DNA here is from genome assembly GCA_963575035.1 of Avahi laniger. Classification (NCBI taxonomy): domain Eukaryota; kingdom Metazoa; phylum Chordata; class Mammalia; order Primates; family Indriidae; genus Avahi; species Avahi laniger. Next base: position 58,050 of record CAUYSK010006081.1, on the reverse strand, counting down.
TGGGCCCGCAGGTCTCCCAGTAGCAGAAGACGCCATCCTGGGTCAGGTTGAAAATCTTCCCTGGGGTGAGAGAGAGCGAGAGGTGGGGACAGCCGGGCACACCCCAGTTCCAACAAGTGGCAGACAAACGCCTTAGCGGGGCTCCAGCCCCAGAGCCTCACGCCCGGAAACAGGGCCCCCATCAGCACGGACGCCGGTCCCCAGGGCACCCGCTCCCCACAAGGAGCAAACGTGTCGCGTGAGCTCCAAGGGCAGCCGCGTGTCAGGGGCCTACGGGGCACAGCCTGGGAGAGACCAGCCCCGGCCCAAGCCCGGGCTTCCCCAGTCGGGGGCCCTGGTCCGCGGCCCCTTTACCTTCCTCGGGCCGGCAGACGACGTGAGAAGAGTCGGTGCACACACTGCAAGGCAAGGGCCACAGCTGCAGGCGCCTTCCCGCCAAGGCCTCCCCTCCCTGCAGACACTGCTCCCCCTGCCGCGAGTGCAGCCCAGACACCCGGCACTGCCCCAAAACCCAGCTCCAAAGGAGCCCCACCCCTGGGTTCCAACCGTGGGCAGGAAGGGAGCAAGGCAGGCAGGAAATGCCAGCCCATGGGGACAGGACGAGAGCAGAGGGCTCCGACGCCTCTGTGGCGTGGCTCCTGCGGGTATGTGCGTGTGCATGGGTGACTGTGTGTGTCTCCATGCCTGTGTCCGTGTGTGTGAACACGTGTGCAGTGTGCTTGTGTACCTGTGTGGGGGCTGTGTCCACGTGTGTGCTGACATGCGCCCGTAGGTACACCCCTAGGCCCCCGCCACCTGGGCTCAGGTACCAAGACTTGCAGATCTCCTCGGTGGGAACCGATGCTCCGGGTGGGTAGCGAGTATCTTCCACGTAGCAGCCACACTTGTCCCCGGAGACACACTTCTTCAGGTCCTCATCATAGATGGGCCTGTCCTTGGGGCATCGGGGATAGCAACCTGGTGGGCACAGACACAGGGCTGGGACCACCACAGAGGACCCCCGTCCCGCAGACCCACCCGTCACCCCTCCTCCCAGGGTTCTTCGGCCAGGGGTCTCCTGGCCCCACTGGGCCCCACACGGCCAGCTGGTCGGCAGCCCGGCCCTGCCCAGCCCCCGAGCCTCGCCTGGCCCCCAGCCCTGCCGCAGGGCGGGGAACTCTTTCCCCCGCCCCACCCCTTCGCAGCACTAGTTCCCAGCTCAGACGCCAGCACCCACAGAGGACCTCCAGACCTGTGTCTGCAATGCCCCCCACCTGGCTCCACGCAGCCACAGCACTCCAACTCCTGACAACTCAAGTTTGCACGTCAGCCTGCTTCCTCCCTGATTCTACGACAAGGTGAGCCTGGCTCCCCCCTGGCCTCGGGTCCCCAGACCATCAAGGACATCTCTCCGGGTGTCCCTATGGGTCTCCAGACCACACCGCCTTCCACCCCACACGGGCCGGGCCAGCTGGCCGCCACCCCCTGGAGGCTGTGCCCTGCTTGGGCTGCTGGCGCCTGCTCACCCTCCAGGTAGGACATGGAGATGTTGGAGTGGATGCCATTGAGCGTCCTGCAGGTCTCAAAGCTGCGGTTCCCACACGGCTCGTAGTGCCACTCACACTTATCTGGAGGGTTGTAGTAGTCGCAGAATACAGCTGGGGGCCAGACAGGGACAGGTCAGACTCGGGAAGGTGCAGGTGGGTGCCAAGGTGCGAGTGAGGCTGGGTGGGGCACGGGGGCAGCAGCGCATCAAGCTCACTCCTGCCAGCCCAGGTCCCTCGGTGGCCCTGAAGAAGGATGCCCGGGGAGTGGGGGAGGGGATGGAGGACAGGCACCCGACAAGTGCATGCTGGGTGGGCCAGGAGTGGCGCCCAGCCCGCCGCGCGGCAGCCCTGAGTCTGGAACAGGTGAGCACTCACGGCACAGGTCTGGCGTCCTCCAGAACACACAGGCGCCCTCCTTGGTGCACTCCTGTGCATAGGAGGCCACGGCAGAGCAGAAGCACTCGCAGTCCCCGCCTGTGTCGCAGGAGCACGAGTCGTGCACGCAGGCCTCATAGAAGGCCTTGGGGTCCACCTGGAGGGAAGAGCTCAGTGTGCCCTGGGCCCGTGCTGCTGTCACGAGGCCAGAACTTCAGGACTCTGCAGCTGGCCCTGCTCCTGGGATGGGCACGTCACCCGGCACCAGCCTCCCAGAGCCCCCAGCAGAGACGTCTGGAGGACTGTGGCTGTACAGACCTGTCATCCAGCTCCTCAGAGCCCCACAGTCCTCAGCTATAGGATGACGATCCTAAAACGCCCCTCCCCCCACTGCCCTAGCTGAGGACCGGGGCCTTAGTGGGTGGTGTGTCCTTTCTCCCTCCCAGGTGAGCTTGTGAGCCTAGGAAGGTAGCAGGAGGCTAGAGGTCCAGCCAGGGATCTCAGAGGAAGGGCTGGTCATATGGTCACCTGTCCAACAGATGCCGGACAGAGCCAAACCTGCAAGGCGTGTGCAAGGTGCCTGCAGAGCCCTCTGAGAAGCAGCCGCCCAGCGTGACTTCACCCGTGGCCACGCCCTCCTCATTAGCACTGCCTCTGCCTATAGCCAGCCCTGCCCACATCCCCGCCCACAACCCTGCTCTGCCTACAGCTGCCCTGCCCCTGCCCTGCCCACAGCCCTGCTCTGCCTACAGCCGGCCCCGCCCACCACCCCACCTTGCTGTGGCAGGCGCTGAACACACTGCTCTTGAGGATGCTGCACTGCTTCTCGGCCCAGGAGTGGCGGTGCGGGTTCAGGCTGCAGGGCTCAGGCACGGTGGTCACGTCCGGGCAGGTGGAGGCCTCCTTCCAGCTGTTCCCGAAGTCCAGCTCACTGCTGACCACCATGTGGTCCCGCGTCGTGAGGTCGTTGCTGGAGCGCTGGTCGAAGTTCCCGCACAGGCCACACACAGCGCCCTGCAAGGGACACACTCAGCTCGGAGAAGGGGCCACGGGAGAGAGGGTGGGGGCAGGGCAGGCGGGGGCAGCCCACCTTGTAGGATGGAGCCAGCTTGACAAAGACGGTGGTCTTCTTGTCCCAGATGACGATGACGCCGATGCTGGCCTCGACCACCAGGTACTGGCCCACCTCCCGCGTGGTGTAGGACACGTGGCGGCCCACATCTCGCTGGATCACCACACGGTGCTTGTCTTCCAGCTTCAGCTCCGTCCTCTGCCCAGAGGAGAGGGCCAGTCACTGGCAGGCCCCAGGGTCCCCGAGGGCTCCGGTGTCCCCAGGGGCCAGCAGCACTCACCCCCAAGAAGATCTTGATGGCCTTGGAGCAGGTGACACCCGTGGTGCCACAAGGGACATTCTCGGTGATGATGCTGAAGGAGCCCAGTGAGGAGTTCTGGCCACAGTAGTCCTGGGCAACAGGGCAGCGTCAGCCGTAGGGGCCCCAGCGCAGCCCAGCTGGCAGGGGCTGGGCAGCCTCCAGAGCAGACAGACCTTGGCCCTCCCTCCCCAGTCCAGGGAGCTATGCTCTGACTCGGACCCCACCAAGCCTCAGCCCCTCCTCTTCTGGCTGGGGACGATGACACCGCGGCAAGGGGCGTGGGGTTCAGACCACCTATGTGGGCAGCTGCTCAGCCCCAGCCCCTCCTGACCTATCTTAACTGCCCCCCCACACACCCCTCAGTCCCCACGGCTGGTCTGTCAACCCCACCCTCCCCAGGCACCCACAGGAAGGTCGCAGCGCTGGGGGAGAGGCGTCATCATGCCCCCTACCCACTGCTGGAAGGCTGGATCCTCCTGAGAGCATGGGCTGCTGCCCAGGAAGGAAGGGCCCCTCCCACATCCCAGGGCTTCGTCGTGGGCTGAGGGCCACACTCAGGGGTGGACTGGGCAGTGTCTGTGGCCTCACCTGGACAGCCACATAGGAGCAGTGTCCGTCAAAGTCATAGTGTTTCCCATCAAAGGTGATGTAGTGGCCACTCCCGTAGATGGAACAGGTTCCGTGGCACATAGCCTGGGTGCACACCCAGCGTCCTTTCTGGCAGGTGCTGAGGACAGGAGAGGAGCCTGAAGGGACCTGGGGGCCAGGCCCTCCACCCCTGCTCAAACAGGTCCTGGACGAGGCCCCGGGCACCACCGTGGGGACAGCTTCCCAGGCAGCCCACAAAAGACACCTGCAGGCTCCCACCCCAGCCCCGTAAGTGGCACCAAACACACCAACCTTGGCTCCAGGGACAGTGGCAGACACGAAAGACCACCCTGCCACGGAGGGCCACCATGTGATCCCACAGAACCCAGCAGACCCCACAGGACAGGCACCTGCCCCTTGGCCTGTTCTCTGTGGCCACCAGGCCGGCTTACCAGCTGTTGCAGTCCACCCTGATCTTGTCCCCAGGGGAATATACGTCTCTGTTGTGGATGCAAGGGCATTCCTCCTCCACCACGCAGCCGCCGCGGCCGTCGTCCAACAGCCCGTCGGGGCACACGCAGCCACTGACGCACTCGGTGTGGTACTGAGGACAGCAGGGGCATGGCTCAGTGGGCAGGCGGGGCCACAGGCCTCCACGTCCCTCCCAGGGACAGGGGGTGTCCACAGGAGTCGGCACCCAGGCCCCGGGGGGTGGGGCGCAGCATGAGAGCCTGCCTGCACCTTCATGACAGGCCCAGACAGCCAGGGACCCCCGCCCGCCCACGGCAGCCCCCCGCACGCACATAGCCGGTGGCCAGCGTCTGGCAGCTGACAGGACGGGGCTTTGTGGCGGCCAGGGCGGTCAGATTGTTGCAGTCGATCTGGATCTTTGGGGCTGCACAGCCTGCAGGACGGAGGGGCTGTCTCAGCTCAGGCAGGCAGGCGCGGGGAGCAGGCTTGGCCGAGCACGGGTTGGGGGGGCGTCCACTCACTCTGACCGAGCAGCTTGACCTGCGCGCAGTGCAGCCTCCCGTTCCGGCAGACGCTGTGGGGGGGGGCGGACGGTGAGCAGGGCAAGGCTCCGTCCCCGCGCAGAGCGGCCACGGGAAGCGCCACTGCCCGGGACAGACGTGAGCCTGGCCACTCTCAGAACCACCCCCAGGTGCAGCCTCCCACATCTCTGCACGGGGCAGACTCGGCCCCCGCGCAGTGCCCCCTCCCCGGGTCCCAGCACCCACCATCGCTCCTCCTGCCGCACGACCACGTCCCCCGCCTCCAGGTAGAGGCCGCGGTGATAGCAGGAGCACTTGGCCAGGGGCACACAGCGGCCTTTCTCATCCAGGAAGGTGTGGTCGGGGCAGCCGCAGCCGTCCACAGGCACAAAGCCCTGGAGACAATGGGCGTCGGGCTCGGAGAGGGAGCGGCAGGTCTGCTGGCAGGTGGTCAGGTTGTACAGGAAGAGCTGCGAGTTGGGGCAGGAGTCCACGTCCTCGTCTGCGGGGGCACCACAGGGCCAGCGTGAGGGGCAGGAGAGACCTGACCCCTGGCTCCCACCCCACAGGCTGTCCCTGGGCCCGCACCCTGCCCGGAAGGGCCCAGGGGCCAGGGAAGGCGGTGACCTGGGACCCCCAGCTCCGAGCTCAGCTGCCACCTCTCCAGGCTTCGGTCCCTGAGGAGTCACTGCCCCTCGCGCACGAGGGGCTGCTTTCCCCGCTCCTGACCAGTGAAGCTGGAAGCTGGGTGGCCGGCGGCGGGGAGCTGACCCCTTCCCTGCACCACCCACGGCCCGCGCCCCCATCCTGGACGCCCGTCCCCAGGTCTCGGCCAGCAGCCGGCACTCACTGCAGACTTCCTCCCTCCAGCCCCACAGCGTGATGCCCTTGGCGGCGCAGGCGTGTGCGTAGGAGGACAGGGCGGCACACATGCAGTCCTCATTGTTCTCACAGTTACATGTGTCGTACTTGCACCTCTGCGAGCAAAGAAAGCGGTCGACGGTGAGGCGCGCAGGCCGGGCGCGGCCCCAGCACCTCCGTGAGCGCAAGTGACGCTCGCACACGTGCATATGTGCCGGCACTCGCAGACGTGTGCTCACACACGCGCACATGCACACACACATGCTCGGCTGCCAGCAGGCTCAGCCAGGGCTTCAGGGACGCCCTGATGGCTCCCAGGACTCTACCAGGCTCGGGGCAGGTGCCGGCCCCACCCACCTTGTAATACTCGGTGGGGTCCACAGCCGAGTGGCACGTGCCGAAGGGTGTCTCTGTCTTCTTCAGGAGGGAGCACCAGTGCTCGGCGTAATTGGCTGAGGGTGGGGGGCAGAGCCTCAGCTGGGGCTGGGCCCCCCAACGTCCCCTGGGTCTGGCTTCCCGGTCACCCCAGCTGGAGCAGACGTCGTCCCCCTGTGGACCCAAGCCCAGGGCCCTCCCTCTGGGCAAATCTCCAGGCAGCTTCAAGCAAGACGGGCCACCCCCAGCTTCAGGGCCCCCCGCCTCCCACTCTCGACCCTGAGGGGCCTGGCATCCCGGGGTGACATGCGACGGGGCAGCAGGAGGTCACGCTGCTGAGGCTCCAGGCCAGCGCCAGGACCAAGGCCACCACCCAGCAATTAGCGGCCCTGCTCCTCTGCCGGGTCACCTGGCAGGTGCCACCATAAGCCAGCCGCTGGGTGGGAACAGCAGGTGGCCCCGCCCCCGGGCCTCACCGCTCTCCACGCTGAGGGAGCAGGGGTCGTCCAGCCAGTCCTCCTTGTCCTGGCAGCTCGACTGGGCCTTCCAGGTGTTGGCGAAGCCGGCCCCCGTGGCCTCCACCAGCCCACCCGCTGTCTGGAAGTCGTCACTCTCCAGGCCGTTGAAGTTCCCGCAGAGGCCTGAGGAGGCAGGACAGGGCTGGGGAGGGGCCAGGACGGGCGGGGGCCGGGCCCCCCGGGGGACCCTTGGGGCGGCAGGCGGGGTGGGGCCACTCACCTTGCACCTGGCCCTGGGCGGCCTGGTCCAGCGTCACGAAGAGCTGCATGATGGGGGCCAGCTGCACCTGCAGCCGGAGGCCGAAGGCCGTGCTCACGACGATGTGGTAGGAGGAGGGGCGGAGCACGGAGAAGCTGGCTGGGGGCACAGTGAGGGAGGGGCCGTGGGCTCTGGGTCCCTCCAGCAGGGGCCCGAGGACAGCGGGTCTGCCAGAGCCACAGGGCCCCTCCCCAGGCCCACCCGCCAGCCTCCTGTGGATCCGGACCGGCGGGCAGAGCGGACTTACCGGTCACGTGGGGCAGCTGCATCTGCAGCTCGTTCAGCATCACACTGCCGTCGGACCTGAAGGCCACCACCTGCGGGGAAGGCCGGGCTGCGTGGGGCTGTGGAGGCTGCGGGGCCCCCGGGGCGCTGGGGCTGGGGTGGGGGGCTCACGTTCTTCTCGTCGTCAGCCAGCAGCAGCACCGTCTTCAGGCAGGTCTGCGTGTCCGAGGATCCACAGGACGCCAGCTCGCCCAGGAGGGCGTAGGAGCCGTTGAGGTCGTCCTGCGCAGAGAGGGGGCAGCGTTGCAGGGACCGAGGGCCGGGGCAGGCAGTCTCTCAGCCCGGGCCCCAGTGGCGGCTTAGAGGGGAAGCTGTTCTCAGACTCCAGCCCGAGGCAGCACCGTCCAGGGACAGCCCCTGGCTGCTGCTGCCCACCAGACGGCCCCGGGCCTGCCGCCGGCCCCACGCCCCAGACCCCGGCCAGCCCACCTTGGCCAGGACGTAGTAGCAGTCCCCGTGGAAGGTGTACTTTTTCCCATCGAAGGTGGTAATGTGGGCACCGCCTTCCAGCGCACAGGTCCCAGGACACGGCAGGTCTTGGCACACCCAGCGACCAGCATCGCAGACGCTGTTGGGCGGGGGCACAGGTCAGCGCTCGGCTGCTGTGCCAGCCTGCCCGGTCCTCGAGCCACGGGCGCGAGCCTCACCACTGCTCGCAGTCATTTGAGATCTCCTGGCCCGGGGTGTACTGGTGCCCGTGCAGCCTGCAGTGGCACTGGCTGGCAGGGATGCATCCGCCGCCCGCGATGTCGTCGTACACGGTGCCTGGGAGAACCAAGGACACGGCGTGACCCTAGCTGGCCTCCCACCTGCAGGTACGTCTGACCGTTTGGGCTGACACCTGCGGTTCCCACTGGTCTCAGGCCAGGGGCAAGTGACAACCAGGAAAACCTGCCCCCTTCTCAGCCTCCCTGAAGCCACCACTGCAGGAGGGTCTTGGCCTTGGTGCCATCCATCGGGACCTGCCCCTGGGACCGGGTGGGGCCCAAGAGCAGGAGAGGCCCTTTCTGTGCCTTGCTGCCCCGCCGCCCAGCAAAGCTACCCTTCAGTGCAGGTGAGAAACTCAGCCCCAAGGCAGCAAGGCCACCTGTCCACCGCACAGGCCAGGGAGGGTGGCCTCGGGGCAGCACCCCCTCCTCCCACGGGGCTCCCAGGGCACACACCTTCCGGGCAGAAACAGCCGTCCATGTAGTGCTCCTCGCACAGGCTGCTGACCTCCAGGTGTGAGCAGCTGTCCCTGCAGGGCGAGCCGCTCTCCAGGTAAACCATGTTGCCAGGGCAGCTCTTGGCTGGAATGGCAATGGCAGCGGGGTGAGCCGGCCGTGGGGCGCTCGGTGTCAGGCTGCCCCGCCCGGGTGCAGAGGCCACCTCGGGGAGCTCCCCAGGGTCCCGCCCGCAGGGGCGCTTACGGCACAGCGTGGGGGTCCTCCAGTTCCCGGGCCGGCCGCCGGCGTGGGAGCACTGGCGCGAGAACTCGGCGACCGTGCTGCAGACACAGGTGTTGTTGGCAGGGCACTGGCAGCGGTCCTGCACGCAGGCGCTCACGTACGGCTCCCGCGGCACCAGGTCCTGGCAGGCCTCGAAGGCCTCGGCGGTCAGCAGCGTCTCGCACTCGGCGCGCTGGGGACAGAGGCCGGTGGGCAGGCTGCTCGCACCCGTCACTCCCGCCCACGGGTGGCCGTCAGGACGGGAGCCGAGGGCCGGGAACTCACGTGCTCGGAGCAGGACTCGGGCGTCGAAGCCTCCTCAGGGTCCTCGCACTGCTCCTCCGGCTCGTTGACTTTCTGCATGTTCCCGAACTCAAGGGCGCTGATAAGCACGCCTGGGGGAGCACAGCCCTTCAGCGGGGCCTGAGGTGCAGCCGCCCCAGCCCCACCCAGCCCGGAGCCGGCCTCACCGTCCGCGAGAAATTCCGAGTAGGTCTGCAGGCCATTGAAGTCCCCGCAGAGGCCGCAGGTGTGGTTCTGGAACTTACTGTCCAGCTCCAGCTATGTGGGGAGGGGGGGGTGAGCTGGCCTGACCAGGCCCAGGATCCAGGGCCACCACTGGGACCCCCACAGACGCGCCCCTTGTTTGGGCTAGAGCCAGGTGGGCCACAGAGATTGGCCTGGCAGAGGTCACAGTGAGGGCCCTGCCCAGGCCCGCTTCCACTGCTGACCCCTGACCCCAGCTGCTGGGTCCTGCTCCACCCCCACCCTCCCTGGAGGTCCCGCTCCAGGGCCCCTTGCCGGCGGCACCCACCGTGAGTGAATCCTCCTCGTCCCACATGAGGGTGAGTCCGGCGCGGGAGTAGACCTTGGTGTAGGCATCGTTCTTCTCGATGAGCAGCCCGGGGCTGTAGTGCGGGGTGCCGACCCTGGGGGCACAGGAGTCTCTCGGAGCACCGCCAGGGCCCACCTGGTCTGCCCTCCCCAGGGTCCCGCTGCCTGGGGGTTCTGGGACTGCGAACGTCGCGTGGGCATCATGTGTGCATCGCATGTGGTGGGGGAGGCCCCCGGACTTGGTGCACCAGCTTGGCGGGGCCAGCTCCCACCCGGGGCTGTAGACAGGGTCGGGGGCACACGGGCGTGGGCAGGGAGCACCTGTCCACCTGTCCCCCTTGTCTGGGCGGAGCCAGCCCCGCACAGCTCTCCTCCCTGGGGCGCTGCGCTGGGCACGGCCCCTCGCTGGGGCTGAGGGCACCATGTCTGGGGGAGGAGAGGGGCCGGACCCCCCAACCACCTCCGGGCCCTCTGAGCGAGGGCCACCCCCACAGGTCTCCAACCCTGCCCATGGCCTCCAGGGCCGCCCTGCAGCTGCCAGGGCCCAGGCAGGACCTGTGCTCACCCCAGCCTCACCCCCACGGCCCCTGCTCCCCCCAGGCTGGAGCCTCAGGCAGGAAACAGAACCAACCCCCTGTGGCAGGAAAAGGGCAAGTCCTGCAGGTGGGTCAGGAATGCGCTTATTGGGCCTCATTGTTCCAGAGACAATCCGAGAACAACAGGTCCGCAGGTAACTCTAGCCAGGGGGGTGGTGCACAGGCCTGGCAGGACCGCAGGCGCCCGAGCCTGGTGGGCTCCAAGGGGAGGAGCTGCAAAGGACTCGCGGGACCAGGGAAGCCCCTTGCCTGCTGGGGCAGGCTCAGCAGTGTTTGTTGAATGAATCAGTAACCTGAACTCAAAGCTCAAGGCTCTCCTTCGTGTGCTGGGGCAGGAGGGGGTCTTGAGGGGCTGCGTGGGGACATGCTTGCCCGCGGGAGCTGTTGTGCCTGGTACTGGTACTCAGGAGGGCCCCACTCACGTGGCGCCGTTCATCACGGCCAGCTGGCGCGTGAGGTAGACGGTGTCGTCCCCGAGGGTCAGCAGCACGGACTCAATCTGCGGGAGGCCCCCGCCCTCGCCTGGGGCCCGCTTCAGGTGCACGGAGAACTCCTTGTAGGAGTCCCTGCAGTCGGAGGCGAGGTTGTAGTCGCAGAGGCCGGGGAAGCGGTAGATGTCGCCATCGAAGGTCTTGTAGTGGAAGTCGCCCCAGGTACTGCAGACGTTGCTGCTGTGGTTCCGGCTCCGGCCGGCTGGCGGAGTAGCGGGGACAGGGCTGAGTGTCTCTGCCCCCGAGGCTGCCCTCGGAGGCACTGCCACGCTGCACGCGACCCTGCGGCCTGCCCTAGCTCACCCACCCCGCGTCCAGCAGGACAGGGCCGGACCCTCAGAGGCTGCCCCCACCATGTCCATCACCGGGGCCAGGCCCCCCCGACCACCCCATCCCTGGCTTTGCACTTGGCCCCCGACCACCCCGTCCCTGGCTTTGCACTCAGCCCCCGACCACCCCGTCTCTGGCTTTGCACTCGGCCCCCGACCACCCCCATCCCTGGCTTTGCACTCGGCCCCCGACCACCCCCATCCCTGGCTTTGCACTCGGCCCCCGACCACCCCATCCCTGGCTTTGCACTCGGCCCCCTGACGGCCCGTCCCTGTCCTTGCATTCAGCCCCATGGGACAGGGGTCTCTCCCGCCCTGGGGGGTGGGGGTCTACCATCCTCTGTCCGCACTCTTTCCTGGCTGAGGTGGCCTCCACCAGGTGGACAAATAGCCCACTTTCCAGAAGGGGCCACCATGTTGGCCTTGGCCATCCAGGGGTCCCTGGGATTGGGGCCTCCTGAGAGGTCCTGGCCACCTGTGTCCCCCACATACCCGAAGACAACAGTCTGGCTGCTGTTTCCACCTGGCACTGGGCCCTGTACCCCACTTGGCCCCAAGGGGTTGGGAAACCAAAGACCCCATCCTTGCCTCCCACCCCCCAAGTCCACAGGGGTGGGGGCTGCAGGAGGCCCCCCCAGACCAGCGAAGACCCAGCGGGAGTCCTCCAGGCTGTTTTGGTGCACTTGGGACCTCCCCAAGGGCTAGGGTCGCCCGCGAACATTCTGCCGTCCCCTGCCCGGCTCTCTCACCTTGCTGGAGCTCCGAGCCGCCGGCCACAGATAGGGCCAGACAGACGGCCGCCAGGCGGGCCAGTGGCAGCCCCATGGTGGCTCGCAACAGCGGTGCGGGTTGCACCCCGGGACAGGGGTCCAGGCCTTTTATGCCCTAGTGGGAGGGCGGGGAAGGACGGGGGTGGGTGGGGCGTTTGCCAGATTATCTAGAAAACAGCTGTGGGGAAATATTGACTCAGGTTATCTGAGGTTTATCTGTTTACAGCTTCCCAGGTAAACTCGCAGCAGCCCCCTAACCTAACACACGCCCAAAGGGGAGCTCCGGTCTTTCCCAGCTCCTAGCGGGACCAGGCCCCGCGGGGCCAGGGGAGGGATGTCCAGCCAAAAACATGTCCTGTCAGACTCCGTAGCCCCCTCACACCCCCCAGACGCCAGCCAGTGCCCCCAGCAGAGCCCAGGCCAAATGAGGTGCTCCTGGGTGGCCCCCTGCCCCACGTTTGCTGCTGTCTCCTGTTCCGGACGGCCCTCCTTGCCGAGCAGTGTGGGCTGAGACAGCCACAGGCCCCCCCAGGCCAGCTTAGGCTCATGTCACTCTCTGGGCACCAGCCCCCCTGACCAGGCACCCAAGCCTGGGTCGGGGCCAGGGCAGCCACCTGCACCCCGGCAAGAGGCCTCCTGAGGACAGGGAGGATGTGGGCTCCTGTGGGGTCCGGGAGGCCACGTCAACCCCCGTGGGCGGCTCGTTGAGCTCTGCCAGAGGTCCCAGCCCCTCTAATCCCCTCCCTCCCCGGGCTGAGCCAGTCTCTGGAATTACATGTAATTGGAACTTGGGGAGCACCCGCCTAGCCAGAGCACAGCCGCCGGAATCCGGGGGAACTGGCTTGCAGCGGGGGGTGGTCGTCTGCTGCTCTTCCTGGGACCGCGTGGGCACCACAGGCCAGGGCCGAGGGTGGGGCAGCTGCCAGCTCTCACTTCGGGGGGGCGTCCTGCCAGAACCGCTGTGCCCCCCACTGAGCGCAGACCACAGTCCCCCAATTGTCTGGAGATGCCTTGAGGAACCATGTGGCATGCCAGCTAGTACCAGCCTCAGAAGTGCGACCGCCGGAGCACCAGTGCCCGCAGCCAGCCTAGGGGGCACCGCCCTGCAGCTGGTGGGTGAGCTGTCAGGGGACGCCCCCTCCACACCCTGCGTTCCCAAAACAGATGTGCTCCTGAGCTCAGTTTCCAGTCTTGGCAAGGGTGGCGAGCGAGCCTGGAACATGGGGGCCCCAATTCCAACGCTGCACCACGTGCGGGGCTGGGTGGGGAGATGCCTCCGACAGGGTGCAGATTCTGGGCCGGGGCACCAGGCCCCTCCCCTGACCTCCCGGCTGCCGGGATGGCTCCTGCACACAGTCGGTGACATTTGCTTGCACACAGTGACACTTGCACACAGTCGGTGTCACTTGCTTGCACCAGGCCTTCCCTAGTGCTGCTCCAAGCCCTGCTCTGACGCCACCTCCCGCTCAGGCCCCTGGGCTGCCACAGAGTGCGTCTCCAGCCACAGCCAAGGGCCGAGGCCCACAGAGGGGCCCCACCCTGCAAAGACGTCAGGGATGAAGGTGCCCAGGAGCCCTCGTCCCCTCCTGCTGTGCCTGCCCTGGAGTCTGTCCTCCCACCAGGGCCTGGGCACGTGGGGGAGGCCCAGCATGAGGCCGAGCCAGCAGGAGCACAGATCAGGGAACCGGAGCCAACAGAGCCGGAGTAGGACCATTGTGCCACGTCCCTGGGCAGACTCCACACGCCGGCACCCAGCCCTGGGGAAACCCAAGGACGGGCCCCCGAGAGGCCCCGAGGGCAGTGATTTTCAAAGCCAGGTTCCCTCCTGGTGGGGCTAGGGGTGCTGAATGGGCACAGAAGGCCCAGCGCAGCCCCTCCTGCCCCGAGGTCTGAGGACATGGGTCCTCCCAGATCTAAGGTGACCCCTGAGTATGCTCTGGGTGGTCAGTGGTGGGGCCCAGGAACAGGGTCTGACCCTAACCCCTTCTTGGCCCACAGCAGTGTCCCGTACGAGCTCAATGGCAGGTGGCCCAGCATGGGGCCGGGCGCAGAGAGCCCCCTGCACTCGCTAATAGGGTTTGGGGACCTTGTGCTGGGGAAGACAGCGGGGGGGGGGCCATCAGGCCAAGGTGACCAGAGTCTTCCCTACTGCCCCCAAAGTGAGAGCCTCCCCGACCCACACCCAGGCTCCGCCGCACCATCTGAGCCTCGGCCAGCCGCGAGGTCGTCCAGGCAGAGAAGGCTGAGACGCTAAGATTCCACCAGAGCAGCGCGAGGTGCACATACACAAGGCAATGGCTGTCTTCTGTGCGGTGGGAGGGTGGCAGCCACCACCGTCCCGGGGGAATCCCCACCACCCTGCAGTTTTCTCACAGGGGCACGAGGGGCCCGAGGTGGAGGGAGAGTGGGGGCTTCCACCACTTTGAGGACCTGCTTGGTGGTGCCGCTCTGTGTGGCCAGGCTGCGGTGGCCAAAGGGGGGAATGACGGCCACCAGTCGCAGGGGGACACCACCGAGCAGGGAGCTGACTGCCCACCCAGGGCTCAGCTCGGAGCATCCCCACTTGGGGACAGGATCTGGCACCCTTGGCCACCCTGGCCCGGCCCCACACCCGCTGCGTCTGCCCTGACAAGACGCCATTGCCAAGGGCCACACAATTTACAGCCCCTGCAGGGAGGGGGCAGACGTCACACGGGTGCCTCAAGTGACTGTCCCACCATTGTGTGTCCACAAGCCTGACTCACCAGGAAGCTGGAGTGGGGAGGAAGGAGGAGGAGGAAAGAGGGAGAGGACAGGGAGGAGGAGGGGAGGAAGGAACGAAGGCTAGTGAGGGAGAGAAGAGGGGCCCACACCTGCCAGGGGGGGCCAGGACGGCAGGTATGACCCCAGCCCACCGTTCTGTCCCTCACATGGTGGCCAGTGGTGTGTCAGCTCAGCTGGGCCATGGTACCAGGCTTTGGCTAAACCTAGTCTAGATGCCGCTGCGAAGGTGGTTTTCAGATGTGAGCAGGTGACACTTCCTGCTGTGGGTGGGCCTCACTCAATCAGTCGAAGGCCGAGAGAGAAGCCTGAGGTCCCCCGGGAAACAGGGCACCGGCGCCCCGCCCCGACGGCCTTCAGACTCCAGCCACAGCATCAACCCTCCCTCGGTGTGCAGCCCGCGAGTCTGCACGCAGGCCTCAGACTGGAGCCCCTACAATCACGATCACGTGAACCAACGGCTCACGTGCACACACGTGCACCATCGGCTCACATGCACTCACGTGCACACACTCACATTCGCACACACGCACATGCACATATGTGCATGCGCACACACGTGCACACACACCCTGTTGGTTGTTTCCCTGTAGAACCCTAACACACCCTGCATGGCCCAAACTCCCCCAAAGGGTGGGAGATAGTCGTGGGCTCGGCTTTGTGGAGAGCACCCCACCAGCCCATGCTGCAGTTCAGCAAACACCATCCCCACAGCCGCTCTGTCCCCCATGCTGGGCTGGCCCCAACATGGCCCACGTGGCCGGTTACTCAAATGGAGGCTTTCGGCAAATGCAGGCTACCACGTCTCCGCCATATGTGTCATCTCAGGCCATTTCCCATGACCCCAGTGGTTGGTCTGATTATTAACCTGTGTCACCGAAGGGGAAACTGAGTCACTGAGCATCTCATGTCTCAGTCTCTAGGCCAGAGTCTCAGAGAGCAGGAGGTGCAGCTGGCCTAGCACCTGCCCTGCTGACTACAGAGCCCCAGCCAAGCCTCACCAGGAGCAGGCCACACAGCCCCCAGCCAGCTGGACTTAATGGGGTTGGGGACTGGCTGCCTGATCCCAATGCCACGGCTCTGGCCCCAGGTTGGTGGGCGGACGGAAGTCGTGCCAAGAGAAGCCATGATTCCCAGCCCCAGTCATCCATGGGGGCAGGGTGGCCAGGGCCCAGACCTATTCTCAGGGGTGAGAATCCGGGGATTCGAGGGAGCAAATCTAACACCAGCCATGCCCGCCCCTCCCCAGGCAGACTCTGACATCACAAGTATGTCCACTTCACGGGCTTCAAAGGTTCTGAAAGACCAGGGGTGTAGGGTGTGCAGACCCAGGCCGCACATCACCTCCCATGTCCTGTACAGGTTTAAAATGGGATGTGTGAGGGTGAGCAAGTATGCACGCAGCGCTGTTTGCTCCTGGGTGAGGGGTCAGGAGGGGCCTAGTCAGTAGGCCAGGACCCTCAACTAGGCCAGGGCCCTGCTACGCAGGTGGCCACCAAGGGCCTCCTTGGCGGAAAGCCCCCCACCATAAGGTGGGTCACTGTGCTTCGGAAGTCCAGCCAGCCTCGAACACTTACCCTGTTCCTCCCAAGACTTGGTCCAGGTGTCACCCTCAGCCTGAACGGTGTCCTCACCATCCTGGCCACACTGTATGAGCATTTCTGCCCTTCCTGCTGTGAATACCTCAAGGGCAGCAGCCCATGCGGACTCCTCCGTGGGCCATCCTTGCAGTATATGCACTCAGCGATTTTGCCTTGGATAGATGGATGGATGGGTGGGTGGATGATTGCTTGTTGGGGCAGTGCGTGGATGGATGGATGGTCATTGGGTTGGTGGGTGAATGGGTGGATGGATGGACAGACAGATGGACAGATATACAGACAGGTGGATGGGCAAATGGATGAGTGAATGGTGGGATAGATGTATGGGTGGATGGAAAGGTAGGGGATGGGTGGGTGAATGGGGGAGGAAACGAAAGCTCTCAGGGTCCAGGGATGACCTTCAGTGGCAGGTCCACAGAGCTCCCGCCTCACGAGGACTCACCAAGTACAGGTATGGACGAAGTGCTCAACAGCCCCCGTCACTCTACCCCACCCCGCCCCCAACCTGGAAGGCAGGGCTCACTTTCCTCCATCCCAGAGACTGGGAGAGCATGAAAGCCCAGCCAGAGAACGGCAGAGCCGCAGCGTGGTCCCAGGGCCCTCCCGGCCCCGAGCCTGTGCTGTCCCCCACTTCACAAAGGTGTGGCCACTCTTGGCAAGGGGGAGACTGTTGGTTTTTGGAGAGAACTCAATCACGAGTAACAAGAAGATTAGAGGTTCCGGGCATCATGGCCCCAGGGGAGGAACCTCAGTGTCCCCGTCCTCCTTGCTGAGGTGCCCAAGTGCAGAACACTTCACCTCCCCCCACATCCTTCAGTGAGTTTATCTCATGCCTTTGCGATACGGGTAGATTGTTTCATCACAGTCTGGGCATCCCCCAACCTCCTAAATATTTTTTCATTTGCATATAAAGTTCTGTATGAAGTTCTGTGGGTTTTGACAAGTGCAGACTGTTGAGCACCCACCCTACAGTAGTGCACAGAATAGTCCCCCTAAAATACGCACCGTGCTTCACTAGTCACCTCTCCCCCCAAATCTCTGGTGACACTGGTCCTTTTTTACCGTCACTATAGTTTTGGCTCTAATGTATTTTTTGATTAATTTTAAGTCTCTAAGAGCCAAACAATTCTAGACTATCATGCAGCCACTACTATTATGATTATGATGTTATTGCAACAAGGAAAACACGATTTACTAGTCTGGAAAATGCATAGGCACAGTATTGTCAAAAAGCCCAATTTGAAATATTTTAAAACGGCTTTGCTGAGGTGTGGCTGACATGCGACGAACCGCGTGTGTTTCAGTGTATGATTCGGTCCATGTTGATAAACACACACCCTCGAAACCATCACCACAATCGGGACGGGGCGGGATCCACGCCCAACACCCACGTGGGTCCCCGCACGTCGCTTTGGAACCTCCCCCTCCCGCCCGTCCCCACTTGAGAGGTGACCACAGGCCTCTTTTCTGTCGCTACAGCTTAGTGTGCATTTTCTAGGATTTTACATAAATTGGCCCACGCGGTACGTGCTGTTTGGGGTGTTGTTTGGTTCTCTCGCTCAGCGCAGCGATGTTCAGAGTCACGTGTCAGCGGCTCGCGCCTCTGTGTGGGTGTGTCGTAGGTGCTCAACCCTCACCCGCTAAGGGACATCCAGGTTGTTTCCAGTTTGAGGCCGTTACGGAGGAAACCGCTGGGAACGTGTGTGTACAAGTCTTTGCGTGGACATACGCTCTCCTTTCTCTCGGGCGAGTGTCGAGGAGTAGAGTGTCTAGATTGCGTAGCGGCTGCATGTTCCACTCTTTAAGAAACTGCTGAACCGTTTTGCAAGGTGCCGAACCAATCGGCGTTCCCGCCCGCAGCCTGGACAGTCCCGGCCGTCCCGGAGCCTTGCCGACACTTGGTAGCGTCGACCTTCTTAATATTATCCATTCCAACAAGTGTGGGGTGGTCTCTCACTGTGGTTTGGAATTGTGTTTTTCTGATGACTAGTGATGTTAAGAATCTTTTTATGTGCTTATCTGCCACCGATATATCTTCTTTGGTGAAATGTCTAAAATCTTTTGCCCATGGTCTATTGGATTATTTGAGCAGATTTTTTTATCGAGATCTAGAAGTTATTCACACGCTCTAGATCCCAGCCCTTCATCAGAGATGTCAGTGTTTCTCCCAGCCTGTGGGTCTTTTTAGTCTCTCAACGGTGTCTCTGCAAGAGAAGAAATTTTTTAGTTTCGACGAAGCCCAATTTATCAGTCTCCTCTTTTACGGATTGTGCCTTTGGAGCTATAGGTAAGAACTCTTTGCCTAACCCAAGGTCACACAGATATTTTCTCCTACATTTTCTTTTGAAAGTTTTACCGTTTTCGGTATGTGACCCATTCTGAGCTAACTTTCATATGTGATGTGAGGTATGGCAGGAAGTTTATTTCTTGCTTGTGGATATCCAATTGCTCCGGCACCGTTTGCCGGCAAGGCTGTCGCTGCCTCATAGCAATGCCTTTGCTCCCTTGTTGAAAACCCGCGGTTTATATGCCTGTGAGTTTATTTCTGGGCTCTGTATTCTGTTTCGTTGACCTACTCATCTATCTTTATGCTATTAGAATACCACACGGTTCTAGTTACTGTAGCTTTATGACAATTCTTGGTATTAGCTTGTGTTATCTGTGAATAAAGATAGTTTCTCTCTTTCTTTTCTGATCTATATTTTTTAAATTTATTTTTATTCCTGATCGCGGTGGCTACGATTTCCAGCTCATTAGAAGTGGTGAGAGCAGATATCCTGCTCTCTGGTTCCTGATTTCAGGGGAAATATTCAGTCTTTAGGTATGATGTCATCTGTAGGCTTTTCGTAAATGCCTTTGTCCTGAGGAGGAAGTGCTCTTCTATTTTTAGTTTGCTGAGAGTTTTTGTCAGGAATGGATATTGGATTTTGTTAAGTGCTTTCTCTGCATTTATCGAGATGATCACATGGTTTGTGTTCTCTTGTCTGTTAAAACGGTGAGTTACGCGGATTTGCAATGTTAAGACAGCCCCGGATTCCTGGATAAACCCCGTTCAGTCACAATTTTAATACATTGGTGGATTCAATTTACCAAAATTTTGTTTAGAATTTTTGCAACCACGTTTGTGAGGGATGTTGGCCCACAGTTTTCTTTTCTTGACTGTCTTTGTGTGGTTTGGGCATTGAGGGAATACTGGCCTCCGAGCAAGGGTTCAAAGTATTCCCTCCTTTTTAAATCTTTGGAAAAGTTTGTGTAGAATTGGCATCGTTGCTCCCATAAGTCTCTGGTAGAATCCCCTAGTGAGGCCACCTAGGCCTGGAGTTTCCTTTGTGGGAAGGTTTGGTTTGGTTTGGTTTTAATTATAACTCAATTCCTTTAATATAGAGGGCTGTCCAAGCTATTTCTTCTTGAGTGAGTTTTGGTAAATTATGCCTCCAAGGCGTTTGTCCGTTTCAGTTAAGTTGCTAAATTAACGGGCAGAAACTTGTTCATAATATTCCCTATGATCCTCCTAATATCTGCAGAATCCGCAGCGAGGCCTCCGCTCTTGTTCCTGTACCGGTGATTTCTCTTTCCCGTCAGTCTGGCGAGGGGCTGATCCGTTGTATTTATTTTCTCCAAGAACCAGCGTTTGGTCTCATTAATTTTTCACTAGTGTTTTGTTCTGTCACTTTATCAATGATTTTCCTTTCTCTGCTTTCTTTGGGTTTAGTTTGCTATTCTTTTCCTTTCCTAATTTCTTAAGGCAAAGAGAAGATCATTGATTCGAGACTTCTCTTCTTTTCTAACGTAGGAGTTTAGCGCTGCAGGTTTTCCCTAAATGCGTTAGCGGTGTCCCACAGACTGAACCGCTCCTCCCCGCGGTCCGATCTCCTCACCACACTCCTCTCCACCTGCTTCGGCCTCTGCCCCTCGAACTGAACTTGGGAGTCCACACTGCAGCCACACTGTCCCGTCGGGACGGGAAACCACACCAGCGTTTCAACAGAGGGGAGTCAATACAGCAACTGGCTTCGCAGGTGCCAGAGGTAGGACGAGAAAAGCGGGCACCGAGACTCCAATACTGTGGGCAGCAGGAAGTAGCTTCTGGCCCCAGGGCTGGGGCAGGGGAAGGGGTTGGGCTACCAGAACCCAGGAGAGGAGAGAAGGGAGAGGCTCCTGAGGCGGTTTGGAGACCAGAAGACACAGGGCTGGGGTAGGAAAGGAGCTGGCAGAGGAAGGGGAATCTCTTCTCCTCACCTCCCAGCAGTGCCTGCCACCGGCCAGGAAGTCTGGAAATATAGTTTGCAAAGTTCCAGCCACATGTATCAGTCAGCAATTGCTGCATAACAAAGCACCCCAAAATCAAGCAGCTTAAAATAATAAACATTAGATAGATAAAGATGTGTGTGCATGTGTGTGTGTGCGTGGGTTAGTACACGCACACGTGTTGTCCTCTGAGCAGGCCCAGCAGCAATGATGCCCCAGTAGTAGTAACCACACCTAATGCCCAGATCTTGGTTTCTAAATACCATTCTCCAATAAAAGGAACTAGAACTCCTTACAGAAGTGGCTGAGTTTCTGGGAAAGGAAATTACAAGATAAATCTAGAGAATTCTGTGGTGCCATAAAATGGGGAAGTACTCGGAAGGCATGAAGCCGTGTCCAAAGGACACATGAGCTCCCAATGGCCAAAGCCGGAACAATTTGAGCAACAAAATAAATACAGATAATAATGGATTACAGCCCAAAGAATAAAACAAATATTTATGAATCCATAGTGATATAAATGATTGCATAAATAAATACTAATTTTTATGGAAGAATTCCAATTAATGTGAGAGCAACGAGGGAAATAGAAACACCACCGTGGGAAGGTCACGGCACGGTTGCTATGGGTGGTGTCTACTGACAGATCCTGACTCAGCAGCTGCACCTGGAAGAGAAACGAGTTATTTGCACAAGATCAAAGCATCTTCCCCACGATACTGATTAGCTGCAAAGTGGCAAATAGTAACTTTGCAGTTGAACCCTGAGCCCAGTGATCAAGGCTGACATCCCCGGCAATGGGACGCAGTGATGTCGCACACTCTCTGAGAAGATCCACTAGGAGGGCAGGACCTCCGGGCTATTCCTGCCAAAATGCGTAACCCCAGTTTCAAGCAAGGAGGGGCAGATGAAGGGGGGTTACCGCTTGGCCGCCAGGTCTCAGCCCCAGGGGACCCTGAATCTGGGAGCCACGCCCAGGGTGGCCCCAAGAGGATGGGGCCACGGGCCTGCTTGTCCACGGACTCCCAGCCCCCTGCCACGGGTGGCCCGGGGACAGGAAGCCGCCAGCACTCCCGCTGCGGCCTGAGCAGGCTCCCGGGCTGAGAGGAAGGGGTCCGGGCAGAGGTGCAGGCCCGGGCAGGGCTGGGAGGGCTGTGGGCAAACCATCTTCTGTGGCCACAAGTGGCTCAGAGCAGGATGGAGTGGCTGGCTCTCGGGGCCACGGCCCAGCTCTGCGCTTGTCAGGGCGACAGTGACCCAGTCCCCCATGCTTGAGGATGGTGGCCACCACAGTCTAACTGTGTGCGCAAAACGGAAGCACTCGTGGAACAAGCTGAGTTCCCACTGCGGCCACCAGCCCTGAGGTGGTATTTACGCGTCTCTCTCCTACCAGCCTCCGAGACGCCCCATCTGGATCAGCACCACGTGTCTTGTCGTGGGCGGCGCAGACTTCCATCCTAAGAGACCCTTGCCCTCTGCAAGTGCCCCTGTAAACGCCCCTGAAAACACCCCCACAAACACCCCACAAACACCCGGCAAATGCCCCACAAACGCCCCGGAAACGCCCCTGCAAATGCCCCGCAAACGCCCCTGGACTGTTGTCCTGGACCCCAGTGAGTCGCCCGAGATCCAGACATGCCCCATCCACATCCTGGGCAGGGACGCCGATCCCGTCAGTGTCTGTTACCCTCTGGGCCTTTCTCTGTCTGCTGGTCCATCGACAGAGCAGATCGCGATGACCAGGTGGGAGCCCAGCTCTTGGGGGAGGAGCATGGCCGTGTCCTGGAGAAAGCGTTCCCAGGCACAGCAGGGCCACCGAGCCCACGTTGCCTGAAGCAGGGGCACTGGAAACGCAAGTTCCCACACGTGGCATGTGCCGCCTGTCCTTTCCTCACGGGGGCCTTGGCGGCCCTGGCCCGTGACACCCCAAATGTCTCACAACACCCCCGAATCAATGTGGACTTGATCTCCCACATTTTGGCACAAACGTCCTCCCGAGATGACCGGGTGTCACGAGGTTGGCGGCACAGTGCGCCAGCCTGGCGCTCTGTAGGATGTTCCCATCATCGAGGCCCCTCTGGGCCACTGCGACCGTGAATCCCTGGACCCGGCCGCGAGCACGGGTCGCTGCCCTTCCCTGAGGACGCACGGGCTTTCGATCCTGTTTTCTGCTGGATTTGAAGACACTGTAGACAGATTAAGAGCCACGTAACGAACCAGGGACGCGACCGTCAGTTCCGACTGCGAGACTCTGCCCAGGCAGAGCTGCTGCATCGGGTCCCGCTCGGCCACGGTTCCGGTGGCTCGCCGCGCCCATCTTCTGTCTCCTGTCCGGTGGCTCCAGGGCCACTCCAGCAAACTGACTGGGGACATAAGGACGACCGCCCTTTATCCTCGACCATCCTGGGGGCGGCAATGGCCTGTGGCCACAGGCCAGGTGGAGAAGGGCAGTGCCAGGTGCTTCCTCTGCAACGGATCTCTCTGCGGCCAGGAAACCAGAGTGAGGGCTCCGTCCCGCTCACGCCGTCATCCCACCGCGCACCGCGGCGCCAGAACAACACCCGCAGGCCCCGCAGGTGGAAAACTGCGCTCACGCCCGTGCGCGCCCCTCCAGTAGAGGCCGCGGCGATGGCTCAGCCCCTGGCAAACCTGGTCAGTCTTCTGCACCCTGCGCACGGTGACTCTGACAAAGCCGGTCACAGCACTCCTGCTGTGGAACCACAGGGTCATCCGCATGTGAGCTCTGGGGAGCGACCCCCGAGTGTCCCCCCCAAGAGCACCTGCCCTCAGCTGCTGCCCTGATGCCGCGGGCGAGGCCTCCCCCACGGCTGGCTATGCCGCCTGCTGTCGTCACCCACGCCCCTCGGTGTCCTCCTGCCTGCAGCCCTGGTGTGGCCGTGCGCACTGTGTCCTCAGCCTCTGCATCGACACGGGCAGCCGACGTCTCATCCAGCCCAGGTCTGTCTCCAGAGCAGCCCTGGCCCCCACCCAGCGCTGGGCTCCCCTCTGACCCCCTGGTATGGCTGGGGCGCACCAGACCAGGCTCACCCTCCTCCTGCCGGGACTCCAGGTCCAGCTAACGTAAGTCCATCCTCGAGCGCTTAGGACAGAGACTTCCTGCACTCCCTCTGCCTCTCACACATCCTGTCCATTGGCAAATCTTGTCACCACCACCCCGGCCTGGTGCAGAGCAGCTCATGGAGAACACTAGAATGAAAGGAAGAGGGGGAAGAGGAAGGAGGGAGAGAGGGGGAGGACGGGGAGGGAGGTGGAGGGAGGGGAGAGAGGCGGAGGGGGAGGGGAGAGACGGAGGGGAGGGGTAGAGGGGAAGGCAGGGGGGAGAGAGGGGGAGAGGGAGGGAGAGGGAGGGGGAAGGAGGGAGGGGGAGAACATATGCCTGCCTTTATGTGCCATGGGGGTTTAATGGTGGCCCTTCAAAAACATCTACCTGGAACCTGAGGATGTCACCCTATTTAGGAAGAGGGTCTTTGCAGATGTCATTAAGTAAGGGGTCTCCAGATGAGATCATCTTTGTTCCTGTCATGGCCAGTGAGGCCACTGCCGGCGTCAGCCATCACGGACGATCCTGCCCAGGCCAGGCCAGGACCCCAGCGGTCAGCAGCAGGGCTGGGGACCCCCAGCTCCTGACAGGGGACAGGACAGAGCTTCCTCGATGCCTGTGGGCTGCTCGTGCTCAGAGAAGTTAAGTACTATTGAACGAAAGACTCAGGTCACAGAATTGTTCCCAAGAATGCTCGGGATGATGCCAGCAGCCAGAACTGGATGAGAGGCGGCGTCGAAAGGAGGGGAGTGTTTCTCCCACCTTCCAGTTCTGTTTTCCTCTTTCTTTCCTTCCTTCCTTCCTTCCTTCCTTCCTTCCTGCCACCCACCCACCCCTCCAAAAGAATACCACAAAGTCCATTGGCTGGAGTACAGAGGCGTCATCACAGCTCACTGCAGCTTCGAACTCCTGAGCTCAAGCGATCCTCCCGCCTCAGCCTCCCAAGTGCTGGGGTCAGGCGTGGCTGCCACGCCTGGCTGTGTTGTCCAAATCCTGTCACAAGCACCTAAACCTTTCCACGAAGACAATGGTCCTGGGCACCTCCCAGCCGCTGGCTTGTGAGTCAAAGGCTCCCCACGTCACCACGGTGTCACTCATGAAGTAAAGACGGAAAGGAGCAGGCTGGCTCCGGGTCACCTGGAGGCCATAAATTCCTGCTCCCCACACCAGGCACCATCAATGACATCAAACAGCACAAGGAAGGAAGAGAGTCATAAAGAGGGCAAGTGCCAGCCGTGTGGAATCCCAGGCACTGACCACATCCGGTGCCAGCCCCGCTGGGGTGGGGTCTTCAGCTCCGAGGTCCTGGGGGCCTCAGACTCTGGCTGAGACCATAGCCAGACAGGAGCGTGGGATGGGGCCACTCGCCACAGCAGGTCTCCAGGCCACACTCCCACCTTGTCTCAGGGACACGGGACAGGTGGGCGCCCTGGGCCCTGAGGGGAGCTCAGGCGGGTTCTGGGTGCCCTTGCAGGGACAGAAGAGCTCCGACGACCCAGGTTCCTCGGCAGCCCCTCAGAGCAGGCAGAGCTCAGACTCCTTGGCCTCTGACCTGCCAGGAGCCAGGGGCTGCGGCTCCCAGAGGAAGATGAGGGTGACGGTGAAGCCCAGAGGCCCGGGGTGGGGTGTCGGAGGGGTCACAAACGGTGACCACCTGCAAACCCACCTCAGGCTCAGGGGCCTGCAGGCCCAGCCCGGGGGGCTCCCGCGCAGGGACCCCAACCCAGAAGGCCATGGTGTCATGGCCACCAGGCTGTCCACCTCCAAACAAAGTCAGACGAGGGGGGTGTGAAAGGGGAGCCCTGTGCACTGCAGGTGGGACGGTCAGTGGGGCAGCTCCTGGGGGAACAGTGGCGCTTCCTCAAAACCTAACCATAGCGTGACTGTGTGTCCCCAAAGACTCGGCCACAGTGACAAACACATTACGTGCACACCCACGTCCAGGGGGCACTGCTCCCAGTAGCCAAAAGGCGCAGAGGCCCCAACGTCAGGGACGCACGATGGATAAGCGAAATGTCCGTCCACACAGTGCAATGTCACTTGGCCTTCAAAAGGAAGGAGCCTCTGACACAGGCTGCAACACGGAGGGACCTCGGGGACACGGGAGGACACACCAGGATCCCACGCGCAGGTGGCACCAGGGGCCGGGAGAGGACGGGGACTTAGCGAGTAATGGGGACGAACCTCAGTCTGGAAGACGAGGAAGTTCTGGGGCTGAGGGTGCGCACGCTACCCACACCGCGGATGGGCTCGATGCCGCCGAGCTGTGGAAAATGGGGAAGAGGGTGCATTTTGTTATGTGTATTTGATCACAATAAAATTTGCAGGAATTTGTAGAAAAATAATTTTAAATAACAAAATAAACAGAGGCCAGGGCACCCGCCCCCAGCTGGGACCAGAGGCGGCTCTGTGGGGGGCTCTGCATGGCCAGCACCCTGTATAGGGGACCTCCCTGCGACCCACGTCGCCCCCGCGGAGGTGTGGGGGAGCCGGGCGCACACGTCTCGGCTGGCAGCCCCAGGGCCACCGGCAGGGACATTGGTGGCTCTCAGGCTCCGCGAAGACCTTCCACATCCCGGAGCCCGGGGACCCCAAGGGCTGCGTCTCCTGCGGGACCTGCCCCCACTCGCCACATCAGGCAGTAAAACGGATTCTTAAAATGTGTCATTTCATTTAAAATAATGATAGCAGACCCCTGACATACTACCATAAATTACACTTTTATAAAAAATAACTGCAATTTCCAAAGCCAAAAACTCAGATGTGCAGTTGGCAGAGGGAGGGGCACTTCCGCGGCCTCGTTGGACCGTGCTGGACTCTGGACGGCGCTTTGGCCCCAGGGTGACGTCGTGACGTCTGCGTCAGTCACTGGGCAATGCCGCATCGAAGGGTTCGCAGCTCCCCCGAGCGGGACGCATCCCAGCCATGGGGAGCACACACAGTCCCCGACCCGGCTTGGCAGAAAGGTCGTCGGATCGGGAAGCTGCCTGGTGACCGTGGTGGGTTCCTCTAATCTTCCCTCGAACGCGCAGGTTTATCACGGCAACGAAGACCAGCACGTGCTTTCACTTCATTCATCTTGGGAAAAACTGCCAAATAGCGTAGCGGGGTCTGAACAACCATCTGACATGGCGAGACGCTCATTCGAGCAACATGGCAACAGCGGCCACGCAGCCCGGCTGGAGCGGGGCTCAGGGCTCCTCCCACGATGACGGCCGGAGCGTGCGGGGCGGCAGGGCGCTCACGTTCCAGGGCTGAGGTGAGCTTGCGGGAAGCTGGTGACGTCCACTGATCCCCGCGGGACGTCGCGGGTGACCTGGGCCCTCCTCTCCCTGTGAGTGTTCAAGGTGGAAGGAGAGGGAGGGCCCAGCGGGCCCCCTGAGACCCCAGCGCAGGGGAGCAGCGCGGACAGCAAGTCGCTTCTCAGTCTTGTTATGAAAATAGTTTAGCCGGGCGCGGCGGCTCACACCTGTGATCCCAGCACTCTGGGAGGCCGAGGCGGGAGGATCGGTTGAGGTCAGGAGTTCCTCAACAGCCTGGGCATCAGGAAAACCCTGTCTCAAAATTTAAAAAGAAGAGAAGAAAATGGCTTAGCACTCACAGCCTCGCCGGTAAGAGCCTCAGGAGCCCCTGGGACCCACAGTCCACGCCAGGGAGCAGGGACGACACGCCGGGACAGCCACTAGCAACCCCAGGGGAGCATCTGTGCCCGGTGGGCACCTCACCCAGCTGCAGCCAGGCCTGGGCCCGGCCCCGCGCGGAGCTGCAGTCACCAGAGACGGCCACCCCGCCTTGCCTGGCCATCCCAGGACGAGGCCAGGCCAAGGAAGAGACTTGCGGGAGATGAGCCGCCCAGAGCCTGGTCCCAGCTCAGGTTTGGCTGTTGGGCAAGACGCTTCCCTATACCCTGCCTTTTCCGGGCCTCAGTTTCCCGGCCTGGTCACTGGCGGCCCCTCCAGGCTTGCACCCCACTGCTGGGTGGAGTCGGTGCAGACGGGCCGTGCCACCAGCTCCTTCAAGGAACAAACAAAGGTGCCAGTTCCTGGGAAGGGCCGACAGCTGGGGGCCAGGGTGGGCGGGTCAGCTGTCCACACCGCAGCCTCACCCCGCCCGGCTTTATGGCCAGGTCCTGTTGCGGGCGCAGGTCCAGCGCCGCCACCCTTCCTCCTGCGGACATCTTCCCGGAACTGACGAGGCAGCGGGGACCCCGGGCCCCGGGAGTGAAGAGCCTGCTGGGGGTGGCATTTGCTCTTGTTTCACAGGGACGAGGACACAGTGTAGCTCAGGAGAGCACCGCGGAGGGTGGAGGAGCGTGAAGTCCCCCCGCCCCGGCGTGGCTGCCCCAGAGTCCAGGGCTGCGCGGCCACACGTGGGCCCAGGGTGGACGTGCCTGCGGAAGACAGACGTGGCCGAGGGGCTGGGACCCGGCGCCTGCGTGTCTGTCCCTCGGGTCCTGGGGGTGCAGTGCAGACAGAGCCCACCCTCCCGAGCTCCTGGCGCACTGACACCGGGGGGGCAGCAGGCGGGCGTGGGGTCGGGAGGCTGTGTCGGGGGGAGGCCAGCAGGAGGCCAGAGCTCAGCGCCTAGGGCTTGGGGTGGAGGGCTGGGTCTGAGGGTTGAGTGGGGTCTGGGCGGGAACCGGGGCAGGGCAGGCCGGGGCGAGGCCAGCACTGCGTCTCGTGCACGCGAGGGCACCGCGCCGGCCATCACACGAGACAAGACACGGCAGCCGGGAGCCTGCACAGCCTGGCACCTGCGCCCGCTCTCCTGCCCACGGGGCCCTGGCCAGCGGGAGGGCTCTGCCAGTTGCCTCCCACCCCTGAGTGGGCGCAGTCACAGTCCCCGGACCCCGGCCCCGGCCAGCCATGACAGGTGACCGCTCCCTCCAGGTGGGCCCCGGCTTCCTCAGAGGACCAGCCGCCCTCACACCCAGCAGCACAGGCCCAGGCAGCCTCCCCTGGCTCTGCCCCCGGTGGGGCCTGGTGCACAGAGGTGGAGAGGGCCGCTGGGCTGCCCCCACCCTGCCCACCCCTCCGCCAGGTAAGGTGTCCTGGGAAGTCACATCCCCCAAGCCAGCTCTCAGCTGCGGGAGGGGTGCAGGGTCCTGTGGCAGCCACAGCAGGCTCCAGGGCGGGGGCTCCGAGGAGCTGGGGGAGTTGCCCGAGGAAGAGGTGGGAAGGGGAGGAGCCGGCAGGGTCCCCGGGGTGGGTGTGTGCTCCAGGGGTCTGGGACCACAGGTCCCCCCGGCCCTTCACAGCCGGCCCAGCATTTGCTCTGCGTACGGCTGGCACTCAGGGAAGCTCGCCACCGCTGACGGAGGCAGGCGATCCCACCGCACGTCGCCTGGGGTCCCGGACCCGGCCTGCGGGCCTGCAGCCACAGGCGGGTCCAGCTGCCAGGGAGGAGGGCAGGCCCGGCCCCAGCGGAGAGGGGGTCTGCCAGGGAGGTGCCAGTTTCCAGGGATGTCACCCGGACTTGCCCAGTGCAGGCACAGGGAGGGGGCAGCCAAGACCCCAGGTGAGGTCAGCTCCGCCATGCACATGCCCTCAGGGGGCCGTGGGGTCTGCGCCTGCCGGGAGGGGCCCTGCTGGACTCGCCCCTGGGCCTGCCCACCCCGGTCTCCCAAGGATGGGGAACAGGGTGTCTGGCCTGAGGGACATTGTGGGGAGGGGACCCTCCATGGAGCCCCAGGGTCACAGGAAGCTGTCAGGGGGCCCCACCCACCAGCACTGGGACCTGCAACCTTGTGGCCCGGGAGCCACCCAGGGCTGGGGGTGGGGCCGACCTGCAGGAGCCTCACTGCCCCCCGGACACCCCCAGACTCACCTGGGCAGTGGATAAACATGCAGAGTCCTAGGTCTGGGGCCCCGAACGGGGGCCTGGGACCGCGTGTCTGGCTGGGACCCCGGCCTCGCTGCGCAGGAATTCGGACGTCTGTGCTGGGGCTGCGCCAAGCCCGGGGGCTCCGCAGGGGCAGGCGGCAGCCCCACATGCTCCTCTCATGGGGGCCACGGGGGGTCAGCTGGTGCAGGGCCTGTGGGCACAGCAGCGTGCACAGGACTCTGCGGCCATGGCCTGGTCTGCGGTGGGGACAAGACCCAGGGGAGCCCCAAGGGAGCAGCCAGACGTGGGCTACAACGGAGTTGAGGGGACACGTAGTGCGGGCCCCCAGGGGCAGGGGCTCCCAGCATCCCTGCCAGGCCCGGCGGCCATCAGGGGGAGCCAGGCACTGCTGCTGGAGGCACCGTGGTCTGGGGTCCAGGGCGCTGCCTCTTCTCAAAGCAGCAGGACAGGGCGGGGGGAGGGGGACCGGCACAGCCACTAGAGCTTGAGGTCTCAGGTCAGCCTGCCGAGCGCCCCTGCCTGGCGTCCTAGAGACCCTCCAGCCCAGAGGTCCCAGGGGTCCGTCCTGTCCAGGTCCCACAAGGCAGACGGGGAGCCCCGTTTCTCCTCACCTCTGCCCAGCCCGGTTTCTCTGCAGGCAGCCGGGGTCTTCTCTAGCCAGGACACTGGGGACCTGGCCCCACCCTGCCCCTGGGCATGCGGAAGCTTCCCCGGGCCGGTGTGACCCCATGGAAGGTTCCAGAAAGGGTGACACTCGCGATGCCAAGGCCAGCCAGCAGGTGGCACCTAGCACCCACTCTGTCCCAGGGGCGGGCTGGGCCAGGGCGAGTGCTTGGGGCCTGTGCCTGTGTGTTGGCAGGTGTCCGCTGGAGGAAGCCGGCCGGTGGGCTCTGGCTCCATCTGTGGGATGTTCGGGAACAGGCAGAACCAGTTTCGGACGACAGAAACCTGAGCGGCGGTGCTGGCGTGGGTGTGTAGTGTGCCCGGACTCGCGGAGCTGCACACGTGCAATCTGCAGTGTGCGCACGTGACGCCTGGATGGCGGAATGTGTGTAGCAGGGCACCGCCCGCGTGGGAGCTGCGTGGGAGCTAAGCCATAGGCGTGGGTGGCAGGAGCATGGGTGGCTGTCCGAGTGACACTAGCCACTCTGAGCCCCTGCGTGGAGACGGGCGCGGCCCCCCAGCCCTGGGCCCTCCTTTCACGGCCTCCACCACCCCCCTCTGCCCTCGACACCCCGAACCACGGCGGTCAGACAACGTCCCTGTTACTGACCACACGTGTCCTTCTGCAGCCCAGGCCCACGGTGGACGCTGTCGTGGGCACTGGGACACTGGGGTCCGCGTCTGGGGCCAAGGGCACTGTTTCCTCCACTTCCTTCCCGCAGGACCTCAGGCAGGTCACTCCCACCCCTGTGCCTCGGTTTTTTCCTCTGCATGGGGACAGTAGCCACAGAGAAACCCCAGTAACTCCACATGGCAGCAGGAAGCTCTGGCCACCCTCATGCACACTGGAGCCCTTTGGCTCCAAGGATGGCTCTGGGGCAGGGGCTCGGTCCCCAGCTGTGAGCTCACCTTGGCTCTGTCACCATCCAGACCCTCCTGGCCTGGCCCACCTGTGACCGCCTGGGCAGCCTCTCCGCCTGCTGCCCCTAAGCTCTGCCCTGGGAGGCCACAAAAAGGCAGGTGGCCCGTGGCCTCCTTCTCCTGGGGCCCTGGGGAGGGTCAGGGGAGTCAGGGCTCTGATGCCCTTCCTCGGCCAGGCCACCTGGGTCCCTCAGGCCAAGAGGATGGTGGAGGGGCCACACCAATGGCGGCCCTGGGACAGGTACATGAGCACCAGGCTTGTGAATCACCACCCACAGCTCTGGGGGGCAGAGGTGGGGTCCTGCCCATCCCCCCTCGCAGCCCTGCCCATGTCCCACACATGTCCTTGCAGGCCCCCAATGTGTGGCCGGCCTGTGGAAGTTGCTTCTCACTGTGCAAGGACAGCCTGAGCTGTCCCATGTCCCTGCAGAAGGGGTCCTTGCTGGGGAGCTGGTCGCTGCAGCCACAGTGGTGACTGCCCAGGAGGTTCCAGGCCACACAAAACCAGAGTCCCCGAGCTGGGGCATCTGGCTGTGGCCGCGTGCGCAGGCTTTGAGGAAGCCATGTGGCCTTTACGCCAGCAGATCAAAACGCTGGCTACGCGGGAGAGTCCACAGAAACTTTCAAGGGGCCGCTGGTGCTGCGGTGGACGGGGGCTCCTGGCCCTGGCCCTGGCCCCTGCAGTGTCTGGCACAGCCAGCCCGGACACGCACAGGGCCAGCGCTTGGGCGTGGCAGCAAGTGGGCCCCTATTCCAAAACGACTGGCATTACGGGCAAA
This sequence comes from Avahi laniger, assembly GCA_963575035.1. NCBI lineage: Eukaryota > Metazoa > Chordata > Mammalia > Primates > Indriidae > Avahi > Avahi laniger. Next base: position 26,574 of record CAUYSK010006081.1, on the reverse strand, counting down.
TGTGGACACGGCCACACGCAGAGAGAAGCCGCGTGGGTGCGCAGGTGGAGTTGGCGTGACGGGTTTGCGAGCCCAGGAGCGGCCGAGATTCTCCAGAAGCTGGAGGGAGGCCGGGGATAGACCCCCTCACAGCCTTGGGAGAAACCACCTGCCGGCCCGACCCCAGACTTCCAGGCCGGTGAGAGAATCCGTCTCTGTTGCCGAAGCCGCCCAGTCTGTGGCGTGTAGTTCCGGCAGCCGGGAAAGGTGGTTCGGAGCCGTGGCAATGCCGCCCGGCGAGTCGGCGTGGGAACCAGCCAGGTGGAGGCTGACGGCACCCGGGGAGCGGCCGGGGGCTCAGTGGGGAGCGTTCATCTTTTTGCTACTCTTCTGCACTTTTCCACATTTCGTTTAGTGACCAGGCACCACTTTGTAATTTTTAAAAATTCGTCAGGATTCTGTCTCATCAAGAACTTCCATTTTCAGCAAAGGGAGTAGCGGAGGCCGGATTTAGCGACTGAAAGATGAGGCAGAGTGTGAGCGATAAAAGCCGTCGCGACGCTGGACGTCAGGCCATGGAAATGACGAGCAGGTCCCCGGGAGGCGTGGCTCAGTCCACTGGGGCTGCCGTAGCAAATGCCACACACCGGGCGGCTCATAAACAACAGAAATCTGTGTCTCGTGGTTCTGAGGCGGGAAGCCCAAGACCAAGGCGCCAGCAGACTTGGTGTCTGGTGAAGACCCGCTTCCTAGTGCACAGACGGCTCCTTCTCTCCGGGTCCTCACATGGCAGACGGGGCCAGGGGGCTCTCTGGGCACTAATCCCATTCAGGAGGGCTCCGACCCATGACCTAATCACGTCCCAAAGCCCCACCTCCTAAGACCACCACGCCGGGGGCAGCATTTCAACATAAGCATTCGACGACACAGACACTCAGTCCGTAGCTGGCAGGAAGCACGTGACAGGAGCCCTGCGGGTGTCCAGGTCACCACCTCAAACAGTTTCCAGAACACTGTGCCAACAAGGGGAGCCCAGGAGGAGGTCGGCTGAGGGTCCAGGGAGGCTGGGCTGGCTGGCACACACAGGACACTAGAGGGCAGAGAGCCGCAAGAGCAAAGCCTAGAGACTGCAGACAGTTCCCTGGAGTGTTGCGCAGAGAACGGCCCAGCACATGCCTGGAAGCAGCTGCCCAGGGCTGGGAAGGAACCACCCGAGAGGACCGGAGGGAACAGCAGCTGGAGCACTCACAAGGCTAGGGGGTGCCTGTTCCCACCGGCAATGCTGAGAAACCTCACAATTCACGGCGCAATGGGCAGGGTGCTCCTCAGGGTCTAGCCTCAACAAGCGATCCCACCCAACAAATCACAAAAGTAAGACCCAAAGGATCAAACTGTTTCTAGAACCTTAATTGTGTTCCAGAACAAAGCTTCAGGCTGGGCGCAGTGGCTCATGCCTGTGATCCTAGCACTTTGGAAGCCCCGGCAGGAGGATCACTTGAGGTCAGGAGTTTGAGACCAGCCTAAGCAAGAGCGAGACTTCATCTTTCCTAAAAATAGAAAAATTAGCTGGGCATGGTGGCGTGTGCCTGTAGTCCCAGCTACCCGGGAGGCTGAGGCAGGAGGATCGCTTGAGCCCGGGAGTCTGAGGTTGCCGTGAGCTAAGCTGACACCACAGCACTCTAGCCCCAATGACAGAGCGAGACACTGACTCAAAAAAAAAAAAAAAAAAAGCAAAAAAAGAACAAAACTTCAGAATATTTATAGAAACACAAACTTATCCAGCACCCAACAAGGTAAAATTCATAATATGTGGCATCCACTTAAAGAATACCAGGCAGGCAAAGAAAAAGGATAATTCAAACCATAATCAGGAGAAAAATCAATTAATTGAAACCAACACAGATGCTAGAATTAACAGACAAGGATATTAAAACAGTTATTGTAAGTGTATTCCATGTGATGAAAAGCTATCGGAAAGTTTGAACATCCTAAGTAGAGATAGCGAAGATGTAAAAAAGACCCAAATTAAACTTCTAGACATAAAAAGCAATCAAGCCAGGCACGGTGGCTCATGCCTGTGATCCTAGCACTCTGGGAGGCGGGAGGATCACTTGAGGCCAGGAGTTCAAGACCAGCCTGAGCAAGAGCAAGACCCCGTCTCTACAAAAAATAGAAAAATTAGCTGGGCAAGGTGGCACCTATAGTCCCAGCTACTTGGGAGACTGATGCAGGAGCATCGCTTGAGCCCAGGAGTTGGAGGCTGCAGTGAGCTGTGACCACACCACTGCACTCCAGCCTGGGAGACAAAGCAAGATCCTGTCTCAAAAAAAGAAAAAGAGAGACAAAATCTATCATGCATGAAATGGAAAATGCACTGGACAGAATTAACGGCAGATTAGACACTGCAGAAAAAGAGAGTAATGAGCTTGGAAACATAGCAATAGAAACTGTCCAAAATGAAACAGGGAGAGACAAAGAACCCTAAAAATAAATAGCCCTCATCAGTGAAAGGTGGTCTTACTAGTAACCTACCTAACAGAGAAAATAAACTGCCAGACAGAAAATAAGAGAAATAAACTCACAGCGCATAATTGCCTCTTTGTGGAAAAAAAAAAACTCACAACTACCCCCTTTGTTTGGTTTAATTAAAACATATGTGGTCTAACTCGGTGTCTCTACGACTTTGTTTTCTCAGCCTTGCAGAGTCTGAAGCAGGCAGTAGGGGTGCGAACTCCCTGCCCCAGCTCTCTGCCTCGGTTCCTGCAAGGAACACAGTCCAAGGACTCAGAGACGCTGGCTTCACAGAGAAAAGGAAAAAAATATGAAAAAAGCAAACATGGCCGCCCCATAGCTGCCCCTGTTATCAGTGTGCTAGAGCAGAGGGGAAAGCCATCTTTACCCTTTAAAACAGGGGTCCCCAACCTACGGGGAGTTGCATAATTATCTCATTATATACTACAACGTAATAATAATAGAAATAAAGTGCACAATAAATGTAATGCCTTGAATCATCTCGAAACCATCACCCCCATCCCCAGTCTGTGGAAAAATTGTCTTCCATGAAAACAGTCCCTGGTGCCACGAAGGTTGGGGACAGCTGCTTTAAAACACCCGCTACCATTCCTCAACTGCGTGGCATTTTTGCTCCTTTCTCTGTGTGCCGTGGCCGTTCCCTCTCTCTCTCATTCTTTCTTTCTCAGGAAAATAAATAAACTTTGTACTTCTTTCTGTCCTGAACTCTCCAACCCACCGTCTACACCTAGTGAGTTTCCGCCCTGCCTGTCGGGGAGCAGCTCAGACAGGCTGACCCTGGTGCAGATGGAGGCACAGAGGGGCAGAGGGCAGGAAGAATGGAAGAAATAACGGCCAGAGTGTGTTTGAATTTGATGGAAACTAGAAACCCACAGATGCAAGAAGCTCAATGAACCGCAAGCACAAGAAACATGAAAAAAACACCAAGCCGAATCGTAACCAAATCGCTCAAAATCAGCGATAAAAAGAAAATCTTGAAACAGTCGGGAGGTGGGAGTGTGCTATGCAGGAGAAACACGTATGAAGATGAAAGCACATTTTTGTCGTAACCCACGCAAGTGAGAAAACAGTGGAGCGACGCTTTTAAAAGAAACTATCGTCCTAGAAAAATATCTTTCAAAAATGAGGAATTATTTTCAGAGAAACAACTACTGCCTGTACATTATCAAGAAATGTTAAAGAAAGTCTTTCGAGCAGAAGGAAAATTATGCCAGACCGAAAACCGGACCCACACAGAGCAATGAGAGCTTCTGAAACCGTGTGGGTGACCAGGCAAGGTCGTTCACACGCTATTTCGACCTCTTTAAAAGATAACTGATTAAACAAAAATAGTAACAGTGCGGCATGGTGTCCATGACACAGGTTGCAGTAAGATGTGAGGAGACCAGCACGGGGCCTGGGGGGAGGGAAGCCGTGGGTTCTCGCTGCACACATGAAGTGTCCAGCGTCTCTGGAAGGTCGACCGTGGTGACTGAGGATACTTCCTATAGACCCAGGTGGCAACTAAAATAAAACTGAGGGTTACAGCAAATACGCAAACACAGGAGATAAAAAGGAATCATGAGAAAGCCCTTGATCGATCCAATAGAAGGCAGAAGGAAGGAAAAAGAGATACAAGGAACAGACAAAAAAAGAAAAACAAATAGCAAATAGATTTTACCTTCGCCGCGCCGGTAACTGCACTAAGCGTAATAGTCTAAACATTCCAATAAAAAGATACGATTATCCTGCAAGACCACTCTGTAAACTGCCTAAAGACACTCACTGTAAGTATAAAAGGCACAAATAAGTTATTGAAAGTGAAAGGATAGAAAAAGTCACGCCATGATGACTCTGGAAAGGAAGGCTGCCATATTCACATCAGAGTGGATTTCAGAGCAAGAAACGTCACCAAGGACAAAGGCAGTAACGCTGCATACGGTTTGATGGAAGAACAAGACCTAGTGGACAGTTAGATCAGTAGGGCGACTACGATCCACAATAATCCATTGCATGTTTCAAAATAGCTAGAAGAGAACTCGAAGACAAATAATGGTGTTGGAGGAGATGGTCCCAAGGACACTGACTTGGTCTTCCCAAATTATGTGAACGTATTAAAGTATCACGTTTCCCGAGACTATGCACAGCTATTATCTCTTTCCATTTTAAAAAAGGTCATTTTCTATGGCCACACCGCCCTGAATGCATCCGATCCCGCCTCACCTCGGAAGCTAAAAAAGGTCATTTTATAATGACAAAATCTTTGTGCCCTTGGGTTGGGCAAAGATTTCTTAGCTACAACACTAAAAGCAGGATCTATAAGAGAAAAATTAATAAATCGGACTTGGTCAAAATTAAGAACTTCTGCTCTTTTGAGCAGCAGTTTCTGGCGCTTCATAGTGTCGTCTTCCGACACCAGTCAGAGCACAAAGGAAACACCGCACACGGGGAGAAAAGTCTCCACAAAGCCGGTGCGGGGGGGAAGCGTCTGGACCCCGGACGCACGAAGCACCCTCAAAACTGAACGACACGTCAGCAAATGACCCAATTTAAAGACGGGTAAAAGATGAGGGCAGACACTTCGTCAAAGATGACAGACAGTGAACACATGCAGGAAAAGACACTCAGCATCTTCAGTCGTCAGGAAATGCAAATTCGAGCTGCGCCGAGAGGGCGCCACACGCCCGTTAGAATGTGGAAGCCCTAACACTGAGCCTGCCGGGCGGGGAGCAGGGCGCGGGGGCGCGGGGGTGCGGGGGTGCCGGGGTGCGGGGGTGCTCGGGACCCAGGCTCCGGGGCGGGGCAGAGCCTCACAACCTCGCCAGAGAATGGCTCGATGGTCTCGTGGGCGGTTAGACGGACACCAGCCACAGGATCCGGCCACCCCACTCCCAGAGAAAAGGCGGTGTGTGCCCAGACAAGGCTTGTGCCCACGTGTCCCTGACAGCTTCATTTGCGATCGCCCCAGGCAGGACTGGCGAGTGAACAGAGTGCGGCGTTCAGCCCCCAATGCACGGCTAGCAGCTGTTACAAATGAGGCTTCTAGGAACACATGCGCCCCCATGTCCACCTCGGGCACCCATCCTAGTCGGGTGGGTGCTGTCCTCAGCCCCTCACTAGTGCTCCAGTCTTGGGGGGGACTTAGGGTTAGAGGAACATCTGTGCCCACCCCGGGGGGCAGCCCCCCACCAGGCCCACAGGGGCCACTTCAGCCGAGGGGCAGCTGCTGAGACCGTGGGCATCGGCCGCTCTCCGCCCTGACACCGGCGGGAGGGGTCCCCAGGGCCTGGCTGTGGGAGTGACTTCCATGCAGCCTGGGCTTCTGCCGGTCCTGGGGCCCCCGCAGCTGCTTCTGGACAGGCGGCCCAGCAGCCTTGAGCGCTCCCTGGCACTGCGGGCCATGTGCACAGAGCCCCCGGGCCACCACCACGGCACTCGGCCTCCAGACAGCAGGTCTGGCCCGCGGCCTCTGGTGTGAGTGGCCCGGGAGATCCACCTGTACCCTCACAGCCACACAGAACTGGCCGCTGTGGGCCTGGGGGCTCCCGGGCTCTCTGCAGGCCCCGCCCAGCCAAAGACGGCGTCCCCGGACCCTCCAGATACGGCCCCTTCCCACCGCCTGGGACTGGCCCTGCACGTGATTCCTGAGAGACTCCAGTCCGGCTGCGGCACCTGGGGCTTTTCTGGGGAAAAGCCAAACTCTCCACAGGAGCTGTGGCCCCAAAGCCATCAAGCGTGCCCCCCACCTGCTAGTAGAGCCGGCAAACTGTTCCTTCTGCGAGGCAGCCTGCCCAGGCTGGCGCCAACCCCCACCAGGACACCTCCACCCACCCCCAGGATTCTGGCCCTCAGGGGCCCTGCGGGCTCCCCGACGACCCCACGTCCTGCCCTGTGACGGGGAGGAGGATTCCTCGGGGGAGCAGGTCTTGTGCGCCCAGCCCCCCATGGCCAGCCCCCCCGACCGCCAGCTCCCAGGGTCCTGCCCTCCACAAAGCCCCCGGCCAGTCCTGGGGACACAACGCCAGCTCCCGCCCAGCTGCTCGCCTGGAGGCAAGAGGCACCCAGATAACCCCAGCCAGCTGGCTCCTGCTGCCCGTGGGGGGCAGCCCAGGGGGCCCAAACCCCGCGGCCCCAACAACCTTATCTGTTTGCTTTTCACTCCACATCCGCTGGCAATCAGCTCCAGGGCCCGGGGCAGGGCGGCCGGGCTGGACCCAGCCGGAGCTGGACGCTCTCAGGCCGTCACGGACCGCGGCCGCGCCCTGCGGCTCCTTGGCTGGGGGCAGCCTTGGATTCGGCCGAGAAGCTGGACGTCCCCCCAGGATACAGAGGTGGAGCCCGGTCTTCAGATCCTGCTCTGCCCCTCGGGCTGGTGGGGGCAGAGCCGCATGCACCCAGGGCTCTGTCTGGAGAGCTTGCGCGGGGTGGGGGGTTCCGGGGGTGGGAAAAGGCGTGTGAGGAGGGAGCGTCTGGGGTGCTGGTCTGGAGTGACTGCTCAGCCCACCATGGGGCTCAGAAGGGCCGGAGGCAGGGTGAGGGCAGCCCTGAGGGGCCCTGCCCTAGCTAAGCTCCCACCTGCTGGGGAGTGGCTGGGCCAGGCCCCTCCTGTGGGGCTTCTGGGTGGGGGTGAGTGTCCAGCCCAGCCCACCCCGGCCACCCGCCCCAGGCTGAAATGCACTTGCTTCCCAGGCTCCCCAGCGGGGCACAGTGGACACAAAGGACTGCAGGCCCCTGGCCAGGAGACAGTGGGCAGCACCTGGCCTGTTCCAGAACAGGGTTCCACCCAAGTCAGGCCCACGCCGGGGGCTCTTCACCTTGCGCTGGGCTGGGGGCTGGTCCCGCACCCGGATACCCAAGCCCCTCTCCCAGCCGCAGGTGTGACATTCTGTCCAGTCTCAGCCACACAACAGGGCTGTGGGCAGCACTCAGCACAGGGGTTGGGGGCCGAGTCAGGGAGAGGACAGGGGTCCAGGGATCAGGGGAGGGGCTGTGTCACGCCCAAACCCCGGCCCAGGGACCAAGGGGCCAAGGCTATAAGTGCAGACGGGTGGGGTCCCCAGGGAGCCCCTGGCCCTCTGAGCTCTGCTGGGCGGGGTCCGAGGAGGCCTCGCTGAGGAGGGGCCGGGCCCAGTGAGCCGGGATCACCAGCCACTGCCCCCCCAGGTCCATCTCCCCGTCCGGGCCGCTTGCCTGGGACGCACACTTGCTGGCTACGTTGTTGCCTTTGCAGGACAGCCCCAGAGCATGGGGCAGGGGCTGTAAAGGCCAGCCGAGAAGCAGGGGCTGGCGGGGAGGGGACAGAGGCCACAGGGCCAGGGCCTCCCGGGTGTGGAGGGAGGAACGTGGCCCAAGGGAGGGGGCTACAGGCCCCCGTGGAAGGGGGACCAGGAGTGACAGATTCACAGTAGCTCTGGAGGCGAAGTCGGCAGGGCCTGGGGCCATATGGGCCGCACGCGGTAGGGCATCGCCTGCGACACTCGGGCCGCTAAGAGCAGCGCTCAGGCTGGCGCCACTGCCGCCACACGGGGTCTTGAGGAGGGCAGGCACCCCTCAGCCCAGGCCCGACGCCCTTCCTGCTGCGTCCCCCAGTGTGGATTTCACTCCGGCCCCTCCATGCCGAGGGTCTTGTGGTCTCTGCTGTGTCCCCAAGCAGGGGGTTCCCAGCCCTGGCAAAGGGACAGCATAGGCCACCCTCTAGCCCCTCTTTGGGAAACCACGAAACGCCCCCTCGGCCCTGCGTCCTTGCGCCGGCTGGGCCTGCCCCGCAGATGCGAGATGGCCGCTGTCCAGGCCCGGTGAGTTCCCACACCCGGTGTTGAAATCGTCCCAAACACCCCCACAGCCAGTTTCAGTCCTTTGATCTGATGCCATCGGCTGCCAAGCCTCAGGGGGTGAAGCCTCACCTGTTCTCCCCCAAGGGACGTCACCTGTGGCCAAGGCGGGGCCCAGGAGGCAGGGACAGGGAGGAGGCGGGCCGAGGGCCACCCCCGGGTCCACTCGGGCACCCCCGTGAGCGGCGAGTCCCAGCAAACCAGGGCTTTGGGGCTTCCTGCCATGGTGGGAGCCAGGCCTCGAGTCTGTTCCGGAGCCTTCTGGAGGCACCTGCCGGGGTGAATGCCAACGTCCCCATCCAGGCCTCCAACCCCAAGCCAAAGTCTACTCATGGGTGTCCAGGGAGCCAGGCCTAAGGGACAGTATCCACCCTCACAGTTGGCCAGGAAGCTGGGGTCCGAGCCGCCAGGGCTCACTCTGGAGCCTGACTCACAGCCAGGCCTGGGCCCTGAGTGACCACGGTCCAGGGCCGGCCTCAGAGACGGACGTGGCAGGCAGGGTCTGAGCTGGGTGACACTGGACAACGGCCACTCGCCGGCCCTCGGATCCTGCTTTCCCAGGCCAGCCGGTGGGCCGCGGCTCTTATCTCCGCAGTTGCTCCGGGAACAGCAGCCCTCGCGCGCTTATCTCCCGTTCGCACGGCACATTCAGGGCTCCTGGGTCAGGGGACAAAACGCCCTTCTCCAGCGCCTTCCCGCCAAGCAAGTGCACCGGAGGTGGGGCGGTGCCAGAGCCGTCAGCGACCGCGGGCGCAGCTCTGGCAGCCCAAGCCAGGGGCGACAGGTCCTGGAATGCAGCTTTGCACAGGAAATGCAAACCGGATCTCTCACACACACACACACACATGAGCCTACGACGGACGTGCACACACGCATGCTCAAACAACGGGCGTCTGTACCGCAGGCCAGGGGGGCATCCAGTCCTCACCAGGACCACACTTGCACCCCTCAAGCTGCAGGGTGCCCCCAACTCTAGGGTGACACCGGACACCACAGCCACAGCTGCTCTTGGGGGGTCTCCACCACTCCCAGCGGGGAAATTGAAGCCTGGGGCCCAGACCCCAAAGCCTGTGGGCTGGCTGCACCCACACTCACAGGACCCCTCGCGAGGACTCGAGCTCTCTGAGAGCGGGAAGGGCCCTGCTGCCCCGGCAAAGCCCAGACACTCAGAGGAGCCCAGCTGCCGGCCCTGGCCATGCGCCCGGGGTCTGGGGCCCCTCTGCACACGGGCTGCCTGGTGCAGGGGCCCCACCCAGGACGGGGTGCCGACCAGGCTGCTTCCCAGGGAAGGGGCCCAAATCCCTGCCCCTGCCCCACCTCGCGCCCGCGCTGAGGCCGAGCGCACACCCCATGTCGGCTCCAGGCCCTGGCGTGACTGGGCGAGGGACTTCACTCCGACGCCTCGGTTTCTCCCCCAAACAGCAGGGCCCTCTGAGAGCGCTGAGAAGAAACACTGCGCGCAGAAGTGGCTCAAGCGCCCAGGGTGCCACCTGCCCCGCCGGCCCACAGGCCCCCAGACGGCAGCACACCTGGAGAAATTTTCTACCAAAACGACTTAAAGTCTGTTAATTTAAAATAATTTCCTATTAGAACTAAAGTTTATTGAAGGCAAAACACACGACACCAACTGCATTTGTCACACGTGCCTGCGGGGTTCTCTCCCGGGGTGGGGGCAGCCCCTGGGTGCAGGCCAGCAGGGCTTGTCGCTCCTGGAGGACACCGGGTGGCTTCGGTCCGAGCTCCGGCAGGAGGGCCAGATGCCAAACCTGTGGTGGGGGCAGCCCAGAGCCAGCCCAGGGCCCCTGCAGGGGACCTGCCGCCCTGACTCCCGAGGACTGTGCCAGAGCCCCGGGGAGAGGGGGGCTCCCGTGCCCAGGCCTCCACACCCCCGCTGAGAGAGGGTCCCACGAAGGACTCCAGCTGCCTGCACCCCACCCCCGCCCCCACGCCCTCGAGGTGCTGGCAGGGCCCCACCAGTCGAGGCCACCTGCCTGCTAGGCTGCCCGCAGGAGCTCCATCCTCCAGCCAGCTGTAGGCAGCCATCCTGCTCCTCTGCCTGGAGTGGGGACAAGAACGGAGGCCCCCACGTCCCTCCAGAGATGCTCGAGGAGGCAGGCAGCCAACGGGGCCACCCGGAGCCGTGGGGTGGAAAGCAGCCCTTGGGGACGTCCTCCCAGCCCCACCTCTCCCAGGCGGCCAGGCTGAGGAGGGGTCTTCAGGAAGGAGCTGGCCAGCGGGGACCTGGGACCAGAGACACGGCACATTCCCAGGCAGCGTCTCAGGCCTGCAGGGAGCTGCAGCCGTCCTGGGACCCGCATGCACCTGTTCCCCCGGCCCCTCTGCCGGGGTCCCTTCTGGGTGGTCCTTCCTCCCCGGCAGAGAACTCGGGGTGAAGAGAGTGGGGCCAGCACTCTGCGCACTTCCGGGGCCCTGGAACCCAGGAGCTGTCCCTGCACCTTAGCTCCACAGCGAAGGGGGGGCCCAGCCCCAGCCTGCCCGGAACAGGCCTGTCGTGGCCGCCAAGGCGTGTGGCCGACCTGTGGTGGGGGGGCCCGGCAGGACAGATCAGACTCGGGAGGTGTTTGCATGACCCTCGAGGGCGTGTCAGCACCCCCAGGAACAGGCGATAATGGGGGCCACAGCCGCTGCAGAACTTTCCACAGAAGTCCGCGTCCCGATAACGCGGAGCCCGAGATCCTGTTTGGCCACCGCTGCACCCGCTGGCGGCGGTGATTACAGGGCTGGCGCGTGGGGCGCGGGCGGGCGCGGCAGGGGCAGGGCCTGCTGCCCCTATTTAAGGTGTGTGGGGCCAGCCGCCCTAGCTGCACCGGTGGCTGTGGCAAGACCGCCCGGGCCCAGCAGCGGCAGGGGCCGTGTCCCACCGTGTCCGCGGCGCCTGCCTTCTCCACGTGGGTGGCACCATGCTTGCACCTGGGCTGCTGCTGCTGCTGCTGTCCTGCGGGGGGGCCCTGCTCAGCGCTGGTGAGTGGGGCCCGTCAGGCCACACCCCAGGGCGCCCAGACCGCCCGGTGCCCTCTGAGGGCCCCTCCGCGTGGGAACGTCCTCAGGCCTTCTCGCCTGGCCGCCTCGGCCGGGCCATGTGGGCACCGATGCATGGGCAGCGGGAGGCAGGCGCCAGGCCCGGGAGGCCCGTCCTCGGGTCTGTGACCGGCTCACACAGCCAAGGCCCGGGTCTCCATCTGGGACTGGGAGAGCCCAGCGCCCATGCTGGCTGCCACCCGCCTGCCCAGGCACTGGCCTCCCCGACCCCGGAGGAGCCAGCCCCAAGGGGCCTCCGTGTTCCCTGCGCCTCACTCCTTCTACCCTGAGTCCTGGCCCCCACCCCTCTTCAGCAGCCAGGAGGCCCCCAGTGAGCCCATCCCTGCTTGGGCCCCCCTGCCTCCCACACCTGGCATGAGTGGCGGGGGGGAAGGGCGGGGTCCCCAGGCAGGGGAGGGCCAGGCAGGGCAGGCAGAGCCAGAGCCAGAGTTCGGGACCTGGGGCCGCGGTTGGCGGGGAGGAGCCCCTAGCAGGGCTTCACCAAGCAGGGCAGGCAGGGGTGGGCGGGGCCACCCAGCGGGCAGCAGGAACAGCGAGTGCACCAGCCGCCCCGTGGCTGAGAGTGGCTGGGGCGTAGACAAGCCCACCCGGAGGCCTGTGGGCCGGGCCAAGGGTCAGTCAATAGCAAGCACGGCCAGTCTTGGGAAGGAGGAGCAACAGTGTGATCAGCCTCCTGCTTTGGGGGTCCTTGTCCAGACACAGCAGGAGGCAGCCGGACGCGTGAGTCTGGCCCTGGAGGATGAGGAGGGACTAAGGGGACAGGGGCCCCACTGGGGCGCTGTGGAGCGGCAACTGCTCCTGGGGGACAGTGGAGCCAGACACAAATGCCTAGATCAGAGACGCGACACGGCCTGCGGTGTGCACAACACCCCGTCCGAAAGGGGGGAAACTGAGTCACAGAGGGTCTGCCCTGAGGGAGACTGGCCAGAGCCCAGACATGGCACACTGACCCAGGAGCCACGAGGCCCCACTGAGAGCTCTGCACACTGGGCACTCCCGCAGCGCACCTGGAAAGGCCCACGGACCAGCCCCACGAGGAAAGGCCCGCGGCTGGGGGCCGTGCCACCTTCTGGGGCCCTGAGGAGGGGGATGGGTATAAGCCTGATGCAGCTGAGCAGAAAATGATCTCAAGGTCAAAGGGGACCACAGCCAAATGTCCTCACGTGGCCATGGCCACCAGGCTTCGTAATCCCAGTCACTCCAACACCACGAGCTCCTGCCCCGTGCCAGAGAGGACTCACCCAGGTGGACGAGGGGCTGAGAGCTGGGCTCCATCCCTTGCCGGCAGCAGCACAACCCCTCAGGCAATAGGCCCGCGGCCAGTGGGATGTGGGCAGGAATGAGCCCCTCTGCGTGTGTCTTGAGGGGCACACCACACAGAGCCAGCAAGAGGGGCAAGGCCCAAGAGGGGTCTGGAGAGACCACAGGACCTGGTCACCGGCCTCCCCGCCGTGCTCAGCACCGTGGCCCATGGGTGCTGCAGGGGCCGGTGGTCGGGGTGGGGAGATGGGAGAAGTGGGGTGAGGAGGAGGCATCACCTGGCAGTCAGCATGACCCAGGCCCCCAGCACATCCCTGGAATGGTCGCCATGGTCCCGGGCTGACCACATGGCTCTCTCGAGGTTGCCAGGCAGGAAAGGAGCAGACAGTGGCCACAGGGAGTGGACCCCGCAAGGAGATTAGGGGCCCAAACGGGGACAGAGGGCAGTCCAGACCTGTGGGCTCAGCCCTCGACCCTCTCACACCTGCACCACCCAATGCCCCACACCTCCATCTGGCCATGGGCTGAATGTCCTGCACTTGGGGTTCTCTTTGTTGAACCCCGGGGCCTTGGCACATCCAGAGAGGAGCGGGCGACCAGAGCCCGGCAAATGGGCAAGCAGGCTGGGGCCCAGCACCGGCCACACTCCAGCCTCTGGTTCCCCGGGCCCCTCAGCTGGGCCCCCTCCTGCCTGCCTGAGCTGTGGCCAGAGAGCCCCCCTGCCCCTCCCCTGGCCCTGCCCAAAGGTCCCCTGTCCTCCTCGGGGCAGCCCCACCCTGTGCGAGGCAGCCTGCCCACCACCACGCCTTCCTGGCATGGGCCCTGGGAGCGAGTCCTTCCCTGTGTGCCTCTAGCACCTGTCTGGATGACGGGCACAGGACTATGCTTGAATGAACGAGGACCTGAATGAGAACATAGACGCCAGAGCTCTGAAAAATGACATGAGAGGCTGACCGCTTTGCCCACCGCTAACGCCCTGAGCCCCGGCTCAGAGCTGGGCGTCATGCGGGCCTTGCACACTTCCCCGGGGCCGAGCGTGGTGTTCCCCGGGCAGGGCTCCAAGGGCGGGTGGAGCCGCCAGAGACAACTGACCACGTCCCGCCCACACAGGTCTGGATGATGCCTCCTCCTCCAGCCCGGGCCCCTGGAGGCTGGAGGACTCTCCACAGATAGGTGAGAGCCACCAGCAGCCACTTGCCCTGAGTACCGGGGTCCAGTGCGCATGAGGGAGGGGTGCAGGTCCCAGGCACGCACATGCATGCACACACACACGCACATGCATGTACACAATTGCCTTGGTGCCTGGGCATCCATGCTCTGGGGTTTCCACCACAGGGGTCCTGCTAGGGAAGAGCCATAGCCCAGCTGGGCACCAAGGGCTGCTGCCCAGGGAGACGAGTGACCTCCGGCCTCGCCCAGCCCTGCAAGAGGGTCGCAGGACCCCTGCTGGGGTGGGGGAGGCTGGGCCAGCGCATCACGTCCTGCAGCCCTGGGGTCGGTGATGCCATAGGACTCGATAGGGAGGCGGCCCGCGCTATCCTAGCGCCAGGCGGGAGGCGGATCCCAGCCCAGCACCAGGAGGGCTTGGGGGCCGGGCCTCTCCCAGCATCAGCTCCCGGGTCCCAGCCCACCTGCCAGCCAGCAGAGACACAAGCTTCGAGTCTGCACTGCTCTCCACAGACCCGGACAGGGGCTGGTGCTCCACGTGGGGCGCCAGCCACTTTTCCACCTTCGACCACCACATGTACGACTTCTCGGGGACATGCAACTACATCTTCGCGGCCACCTGCAAGGACGCCTCCCCCACCTTCAGCGTCCAGCTGCGGCGAGGGCCGGACGGGAACATCTCCCGGATCATTGTGGAGCTGGGGGCCTCTGTGGTCACCGTGAGCAAGGAGGCCATCTCAGTCAAGGACGTCGGGTAGGCTGGCGGGCGTGGGCAGCAGGGGCCACGGGGGCCCGCGGGGCTGCCACTCACCACTCTCACCCGCAGAGCCGTCAGCCTGCCCCACACCAGCAACGGGCTGCAGATCGCGCCCTTCGGCCAGAGCGTGCGGCTGGTGGCCAAGCAGCTGGAGCTGGAGCTGGAGGTCCTGTGGGGCCCCAACACCCACCTCATGGTGAGGACGGCCCCTAACAGGGGAGGGCAGGCTGCAGAGGCGCCGCCCTCGCTGGGGGTCCCCACCTGCCCTCGGCCCTGCCACGGCCTCACTGGCGGTGCATCTGAGCTCAGCGCCGGGTCAGGCCTGCCCAGGCCCTGCCAGGGACTCGGTTTCTGCACCTGCAGATGCACCAAGCAACGCGGGTTGCCGAGGAGGGTGGTGGATGGCTGGCGCTCCGGGCCCTGCAGCCGGAGTGAGAGGCCACGGTGGGTATGGGGAGCCCGCCAGACACCCAGCAGCGTGCTCGGCGCAGGTCCTGGTGGAGAAAAGGCACGGGGGCCGGCTGTGTGGGCTGTGTGGGGACTTCAACGGGAATGCCACCAACGAGTTCCTGAGTGAGGAGGGTAGGTGGGGTGGACAGGCGGGGGGCGCGGGACCCGCTGTGGCCAGACCCCCAGTATGCCCAGCCCCGTCCTGTGCCCCCAGGCAAACTCCTGGAACCCCACGAGTACGCGGCCCTGCAGAAGATGGATGACCCGGGCGAGATCTGTGCCTACGAGGCCGTCCCCAGGACCCCCGTCCCGCAGGCGGAGCATGTACGTGAGGCGGCCGGGCTGCCTGGGAGCCACCGTGGGGCCGACTGAAGAGTCTGACAGGGTCTGAGGCCACCAGGGCCCCACGACCACAGATGCCCCCGCAAGTCACAGCGTGTGGCACCCTGACCCCCTGACCCTGACTGGTCCTCTGCTAGGCCAGAATCTGCAGCCGACTGCTGGCCCTGGTGTCGCCTGAGTGCGACGTGCCCAAGGAGCCATTCGTGCGGACCTGCCAAGCGGACATGGCCATGGCGGCCCAGCCGGCCCAGAACAGCAGCTGCGCCACACTGTCCGAGTACTCCCGCCGCTGCAGCATGGCTGGCCAGCCCGTAGGCCACTGGCGGAGCCCCGGCCTCTGCTGTGAGTCTTGGGATGGGAGCCAGAGGGTGTCGAGAAGCTGGAGGCCCAGGCCCAGGCCTCTCCCCGAAGCAGTGCCCCAAGTCCCCTCTTGTCCACAAGACAGGAGACTTGGTGTCTGCGGGTGACAGACAGGCGGGGCCCCTCTCACTGGAGCCGCCTGTGCCCACAGCCCTGGGCCCGTGCCCAGCCAACCAGGTGTACCGGGAATGCGGTGCGGCCTGCGCTAGGACCTGCTCCAACCCGCAGCACCACTGCTCTGGCTTCTGTGCCTTTGGCTGCTTCTGCCCGGAAGGTGAGGCGGCCACCAGCACCCCCTCACCCCTACCGGCTCGCCCCGGACTCTGCTGCCAGGCCCCGCCCAAACGCTTAGGCCTGTGGCTGTCCCAGGCCTGCAGCCAAACACGAGATCCCACGGGAGAGTGAGGCGGTACCCATGGGGGTCCCAGAGCTGCCAGAAAGAGGTGGGTTTTGAGCTAGGCCTGAGAGACAGTGAAGTGTCCACGACACCTGTGCGGGCTGCCATGCACCGGACGGCAGCCGGGTCTGGGCTCTTGGCGTGCGGAGGGGAGCGCACAGGGAACGTCACGGCAGCTGCACACACAAGCGGGAGCTGCAGTGAGGAGTCCCGCCGCAGGCTCAAGGGCACGTCTCCCCAGAGCGAGGGGGCTGCCCAACAGCGCCCGGGAGGCCAGTCCCATGGAGCCCAGGAAGCCCCTGTCCCACAGGTACGGTCCTCAACAACCTCTCCAAAAACCACACCTGCGTGCCAGTCGCTCAGTGCCCCTGTGTGCTCAACGGGGCTCTCTACGTCCCCGGGGAGGTCACCACCACCGCCTGCCAAACATGGTGAGTGGGGGGCCTCAGCCCTGCGGGCAGGAGCGCGGTGGCGGGAGGGGCGCTCCAGCCCTGGCAGCCCTGCCCACCCACAGGGTCACCCCCATCCCTGCAGCCGCTGCACCTCGGGCCACTGGACGTGCACGGAGCGGCCGTGCCCCGGCCACTGCTCGCTGGAAGGCGGCTCCTTCGTCACCACGTTCGACGCCAGGCCCTACCGCTTCCATGGCACCTGCACCTACATCCTCCTCCAGGTGGGCCGAGCTCCGAGGCCGGCGGGGAGCGGGCTCCCTTGCTCCTCAGTGCCTGAGCTGCCCCTCCCTCCCCAGAGCCCCCAGCTCCCCGACGAGGGCACCCTCCTGGCTGTGTACGACAAGTCTGGGTACTCGCACTCGGAGACCTCCCTGGTTGCTGTCATCTACCTGACTGGGCAGGTAAGGTTCCCGCCCGCAGGGCCCCGCCTCCGCCACCCCTGGTCCCTGACTCAAGCCACCTTCTTCCAGGACAAGATCGTGATCTCTCAGGACGAGCTGATCACCAACAACGGAGACGCCAAGTGGCTGCCATACAAGACCCGTATGTCCCCAGCCGGCCCTCGGGGTAGGCGGCAGCGGGGTGAGGGGGCAGGCGGCCTGCTGAGAGCTCTGTCCACACAGGCAACATCACGGTCTTCAGGCAGACGTCCACCCACCTCCAGGTGGCCACCACCTTCGGGCTGGAGCTCGTGGTCCAGCTGCAGCCCATCTTCCAGGTGTACGTCACCATCGGGCCCCAATTCAGAGGCCAGACCAGAGGTGAGCCCGGCCCCACCCGTCAGCCCCAGGGTGGGCCTGGCTGCCTCGTCCCCACTGGGCCCGGCCATGACGAGGGCAGGAGAAAGGGCCCAGGAGAGGCTCGTGTGGCCCCTCCATGTCCAGGGAGCCCCTGGGGATAAGATATGGCGCATGTGGCCCGAGAAAAGACAGGAGCTTCAGGGCGCTGGGGGCAGGTGGGGCTCGGGCCACCCTCACGGCCCGGCTGGCCCAGGGCTCTGTGGCAACTTCAATGGGGACACGACTGACGACTTCATGGCCAGCATGGGCATCGCCGAGGGCACCGCCTCACTCTTCGTGGATTCCTGGAGGGCGGGGAACTGTCCGGCCGCACTGGAGCGAGAGACTGACCCCTGCTCCATGAGCCAGCTCAACAGTGAGTGCCAGGCCCCCGCACGGGGTGGGGGCCCTGGGAGCGGTGCGGCTGGCGTGGGAAGGGACGCCGACAGCCGGGACTCTCATCCCCAGAAGTGTGTGCGGAGACCCACTGCTCAGTGCTGCTGAGGAAGGGCACGGTGTTCGAGAGGTGCCACGCCGTGGTGAACCCCACGCCCTTCTACAAGGTGGGGCCTGCGGGGGTCTGGGGAGGGCTGCAGGGGAGCCGGGGAAGCTGACCCATCTCGGACACCCAGGCCCGAGCGGAAGGTTCGGGCTCCCGTGCCCCCAGGGGAGGTGGCTGCCCCTCAGCCAGCCCACAGCCAGTGCTCTGCCACAGAGGTGCGTGTACCAGGCCTGTAACTACGAGGAGACCTTCCCCCACATCTGCGCTGCGCTGGGCAGCTACGCCCACGCGTGCTCCTCGCGGGGCGTCCTGCTCTGGGGCTGGAGGAACAGCGTGGACAACTGCAGTGAGTGCCGGTGGGGCACAGGCAGGGTCACGGGGTCACCAGGGCAAGGGCCCCAAGCTCAGCGGCTATCCCACTGCCTGATGGGCAGCGCGGCCCCTCCCTGGCCCCCTGCCAGCAGCCTGACACCTGGGTCCCCGACAGCTGTTCCCTGCTCGGGCAACCACACATTCAGCTACGACAGCCGAGCCTGCGGCCGCACTTGCCTATCCCTGTCGGACCGCGCGGCCGAGTGCCACCCAAGCGCAGTGCCCGTGGACGGCTGCAACTGCCCCGAGGGCACCTATCTGGACCACAGAGGCGAGTGTGTGCGCAGGGCCCAGTGCCCCTGCCTGGAGAGTGGCAAGCTGGTCCTGGCAGAGCAGTCCACCGTGGTCAACGGCGCCGTCTGGTGAGGAACGGGCGAGGGGGTGGGCGGGGCCCTGCTGCGGGCCGGAGCTCACGCAACCTCTCTGTTGCAGCCACTGCATCAACGGGCGGCTGAGCTGCCCTGGGCGGTCCCAGCTATTCTCGGGTAGGTACAGCAGTGGCACAGGCTGGCAGACCTGGGACCACAGAGTGCCCGTAGCCTCCTCTGAGCCCTCCTGACTCGCAGCCCCTCTTCCCGCAGCTGCCTGCTCGGCCCCCAAGACGTTCGAGTCCTGCAGCCAGTCCTCAGAGAACGAGTTCGGAGCAGCGTGTGCCCCCACGTGCCAGATGCTGGCCACCGGCGTCGCCTGTGTAAGGGGGCGTGAGGAGCGGGGACACACCCAGACCCTCTCCAGGCCACACAACCTTCTGGGAGCTACAGCCATGCGGTGCTATGGCACCTGCTCTGGCCCTGGCTGTGCCTGGTGGGGGCCGGGTCAGGAGCCACCCTGTGGCCGGGCAGCTGGCGGCCGCGCGTCATCCGCGGGCTCCGTGAGGACGGGGTTGAGGGGAGGCTCTGGAGAGGGGGAGGCCCAGCTGCCACAGACCCACAGGGCTGGGTTGGGGGAGGGCCTGAGGGAGATGCCAGGGGTCTCAGAAGGGCCCAGGACTGGGGGCAGAGGCAGCTGAGGCCGCCCTTCCTGCAGGTGCCGACGAAGTGTGAGCCTGGCTGCGTCTGTGCCAAGGGGCTCTACGAGAACGCGGACGGGCAGTGTGTGCCCCCTGAGGAGTGCCCGTGCGAGTTTGCGGGGGTTTCCTACCCTGGGGGTGCCGAGCTCCACGCTGACTGCAGGACCTGGTGAGCCAGAGCCTCAGCCTGGAGCCCCTGAGCCAACTGTGGGGCCATCTGGGCAGGCGGGCACCTCAAAGCCTAGAAGTGGGGGTGCCCTGAGGTGGGCATGCCACGAGGAAGGGGTCCTCTGGAAGTGGGGGTGCCGAGGTGAGGTGTCCTGGAGGTGTGGGTGCCCTGGAGGTGTGGGTGCCCTGAGGTGGGATGCCCTGGAATTGGGGTGCCCTGGAGGTCGGGGTGCCCTGCAGATGGGGATGCCCTGAAGGTGGGGTGCCCTGGAAGTGAGGTGCCCTGGAGGTGGGGTGCCCTGGAAGTGGCACCCTGGAAGGGGGGGTGCCCTGAGGGTGGGAGTGCTCTGGAGGTGGGGTGCCCTGGAAGTGGGGGTGCCATGGAGCTGGGAGTGCCCTGGAGCAAGAGCCTGGCCTCCAGGAATCCCAGGGACAACACCCCGTGTGGGGGGAGGGCTGCGGGCCCTCAACACACCCACCGTCCCCCAGCACCTGCTCGAGGGGAAAGTGGACGTGCCAGGACAGTGCCCACTGCCCATCCACCTGTGCCCTCTACGGGGAGGGCCACGTGGTCACCTTCGATGGCCAGCGCTTTGTGTTCGATGGCAACTGCGAGTACATCCTGTCCACGGTAATCGTCGGGGGTGCGGGGAGCCAAGGACCAAGAGGGCAGCCCCAGGGCTCCTCCTCAGCACCCCCTCCCTGCAGGATGGCTGTGGCGCCAACGCCTCACGGCCCACCTTCAAGATCCTGACGGAGAACGTCATCTGCGGGAGGTCAGGGGTCACGTGCTCCCGGGCCATCAAGATCTTCCTGGGGGTGAGCGGGTAGGGCAGAGCTTGTCGGGCAGGAGGGGCGGTGAGGCCCCTGCCACGTTCTGGACCCACACCCTCCCCCCAGCCCCTCCGCGCCACACGACAGAGCATGGGACAGGGACACAGCCACGCTCCCTGATTGGGTGCCCAGGACCTGTGGCTGCTGGACCTGCCCAGGTCTCCCGGCCAGGGGGCAGGGCCTGGGGCGCCAGAGCTGACACCCTCAGCCGTCTCCACAAATACCAAAACCCTCTGCCTAGAGCCGGCTCTCAGCAGGTAGCCTGCACCTGTCCTGTATGGGCCTGGTCAGAGAGCTCAACCTGTGGCCCAGGGGACTGGGGGTGACAGGCAGGCAGCCCCGTGACAGCCCCACTCCACAGGGCCTGTCCATCGTGCTGGCGGACAGCAACTACACGGTCACAGGGGACGACCCCCATGTGCACCTCCGCGTGCAGGCGGACGCCCTGCACCTCGTTCTAGAAATCGGTGTACCGGGAAGATACAATCTGACGCTTATCTGGAACAAGCACATGACCGTCTTCATTAAGCTCCACCGCGCCTCCCAGGTACCTGCTGGAGACCTGCTGGCACCCCACCCGCCGCCCCAGGCTGGTCTCGGGTGGGGCAGATGCCCAGAGCCAGCTGGCTCCCTGACTGATGCTGCCACCACCGCCCACAGGACGCCCTCTGTGGCTTGTGTGGCAACTACAACGGGAACATGAAAGATGACTTTGAGACGCGCAGCCAGTACGTGGCCTCCAGCGAGCTGGAGTTTGTGAACTCGTGGAAGGAGAGTCCCCTGTGCGGGGACGTGAGCTTCCTGGTGGAGCCCTGCAGCCTCAACGCCTTCCGCCGCTCCTGGGCCGAGCGCAAGTGCAGCCTCATCAACAGCCAGACCTTTGCGGCCTGCCACAGCAAGGTGGGCCCCGATGGCACGGAGTCCACATCCATGGGCCCCCTGTGTGGACGCCAGCAGGGCCAGGCCCTGTCCCAGCCCAAGTGAGGAGGCCAGACGAGGATCTCCCACTGCGGGGTCACAAACGGGCCAGGGACCAGATGGTGGAGAGGTCAGACCGCTGCTGGAAGGCAGGGTGGCCGTGGTCTGGCGCGGGCCGCCCTGCGCACTGTGGGGTGCATAGCCACACCCGGCCCCGCCACGAGATGCTCCAGCAGCCACGGGTCCCCACGGAGGCTGCATCGCCGGGAGAGGACCCTGCTCCGAAGCAAGTGGCTGGGGAGGAGACATTGCAGGATGCAAGACCAACGCACGCGAGGCGCGGCCCCAGCCCCAGGGCTCAGTGAGGACTGGGAGGAGGGAGAGGGCGCCCCAACCCGGAGCAGCTAGTGTAAAGGGGCCGCGTGGCCTGGGCCCACAGAGGCTATGCGCGTGAGCACAGGGTGTGCACAGGGGCCGGCGAGCAGCTGCAGTGAGGTTAGCGGGCCCTGGCCCCTCTGGGGCCTCAAGGCTGGAGCAGCAGCCTTGGCCGAGATTCCACGTGCACCCACTCCCACAGGTGTACCACACGCCCTATTACGAAGCCTGTGTGCGCGACACGTGCGCCTGCGACACGGGCGGGGACTGTGAGTGTCTGTGCGACGCTGTGGCCGCCTACGCCAAAGCCTGCCTGGACAAGGGCGTCTGCGTGGACTGGAGGACCCCCACCTTCTGCCGTGAGTGGCTGCCCCCTCTCCCTGGTGGGCGCTGTGTCCTTGCAGGGCTGCCCGGGGCCTGCACTCGGCCAGGGAGGCAGCCCTGCCAAGAGAACAAGCCGTCCACGTCCACGTTCAGGTCCCTCTGCGCGCGGCCCAATGGCCTCCACTGAGGCCTGGGTCACGGCCAGGGCCCCCCACTGATGCCAGGCGCCCTTCCTCCCAGCTATCTACTGTGACTACTACAACACGCACACACAGGTGGGCAGCAGCGGCGAGTATCAGTACACGCCGAAAGCCAACTGCACGTGGCACTACCAGCCCTGCCTCTGCCCCAGCCGGCCAGACAGCCTTTCGGTCACCAACGTCGAAGGTACCAGGCGCGGGAGCACGAAGGGGCTCATTCATCCACGCACACATTCGTTCATTTAACACTCATTCACACGCATTCATACACTCGTACATTCATTCAACACACACACATTGACACACAGGCATGTATTCGACACTCATACACACGCATTCATGCATATACACGTGCATTCATCCAACACCCATACACGCGCATTCATCCGACACCCATACACACGCATTGATGCACACACACGTGCATTCATCTGACACTCATACATGTGCATTCGTGCACTCATACGTGCATTTATCCAATACCCATACACACACATTGATGCACACATGTGCATTCATCTGACACTCATACACGCACATTCATGCACTCACACGTGCATTCATCCAACACTCATACATGTGCATTCATGCACTCACGTGCATGCATCCGACACTCATACACACGCATTGATGCACACACACGCATTCATCCGACACTCATACAGACGCATTCATGCACATACACGTGCGTTCATCCAACACTCATACACACACATTCATGCACTCACACGTGCATTCGTGACACACACGCATTCATGCACTCACATGTGCGTTCATCCGACACTTATACACGCATCCGACACTTATACACGCATTCACGCACTCACACGTGCATGCATCCGACACTCATACACACGCATTGATGCACACACACGTGCACTCATCCGACACTCACACACGCACATTCATGCACTCACACGTGCTTTCATCCGACACTCATACATGCACATTCACGCACTCACACGTGCGTTCATCCGACACTCATACACACATTCACGCACTCACACGTGCATTCATCCGACACTCATACACGCATTCACGCACTCACACGTGCGTTCATCCGACACTCATACACACATTCACGCATTCACACGTGCGTTCATCCGACACTCATACACGCATTCACGCACTCACACATGCGTTCATCCGACACTCATACACACATTCACGCACTCACACGTGCGTTCATCCGACACTCATACACGCACATTCACGCACTCACATGTGTGTTCATCCGACACTCATACACGCGCATTCATGCACTCACGTGCATTCATCCAACACTCATACACGCACATTCATGCACTCAGCAGATGTGTCCTGAGCACCTGTGCTCCGGGCCTGGTTCCGGGTCGGGGACGTGGCCTCACACAAAACAAACAGGGACAGAGGCTTGAAAAGACAATGCGGGAGTAGGAAGCAGCGCCAGGCATTGTGCACGCCTGGAGAAAATCAAGGCAGCAGGCATGCGGAGAGCGAGGGGCTTCTGCGGCATGCCGGACAGGCGGGGCAGCCTCTGCAGAGGCAGACGCTTGGGCAAGGGCTCACGGGGTGAGGCAGGAGGTGGGAGGTGTCCAGGCAGGAAGAGCCAGGCCAAGGCCCTGAGGCAGGAGTGGGCTTCATGCCCAGGAACTTCAGGAAGCTGGAGCCATGGCTGCAGATGCACAGGATGTGGGGAGGCAGGGGATAAAGGATGGAGGGGACGGTTGGGCAGCGGGACCCTCGGGAGGCCCACGGTGCGGCCCCACTCTGAAGCAGGTGCCCTGGTTTACCAGGCAGGGTGGTGGTTGGGGGGGGGCCAGGACAGGCACAGGGAGGCTGTGAGGTGGCCACACAGTGGCCTGGGGAGGCCCTGGGAGAGGCCAGGAGGGCCGGTGTTGCAGCCAGCAGAGTTTGCAGAGGGAGGCGTGTGCGCCTGCGGTCGGGAGTGTGCCTGAGCCGGCCTGCAGATGAGGGTCCCACATCAGGCCCAGGGCAGAGGAGCGGACAGACAAGGATGGGGACCGAGGCCAGAGCGGGGCTTGGGTGGGAAGGGAGGCCCGTGATGGCTGCTGTGGCCAAGGAGCCTGGCACAAGGTGTCATGGGTGAGACCGTGCCTGGGGGCTCCAGCAATCTGAGCCTGGCTGTTCCCCATCCCAGGCTGCTACAATTGCTCCCAGGACGAGTACTTCGACCACGAGGAAGGGGTGTGTGTGCCCTGTGGTAAGTCCGGTCAGCTGGCACTGCCAGGCCCTCCAAGGCAGCCTGGGCTGCATGCCCTCACGCAGGCAAGAAGCACATCCGCACCCAACAGACAGGTTATGCGAGCCCCTGCATAAGCCTCTGGATAGCCCAGGCACCTCCAGCAGCTGGGCTCCCCCGTTGGGTGCCGAGGCTCCCAGAGCCCATCACAGCAGAGACAGAGAAAACACAGCAGTGAACCCACACAGGGCCTCCCAACTCCCGCCTCAACTGCCCACCCCCAGCCCCTACCCCCTCAGGCCTGCCGGGCTGAATGGGGCACACAGTGGGAACCTTCCTAGAAGGGCAGGGGCTGGGCACTTCTCTGCTGGTGGGCTCCACCCTCCAGCCCTGCCTGCGCTGAGCCTCTCCGGCTCAGGCCCCAGGGGGGTGGAAGGGCTGCACGGTCAGCAGCAGGCTGACCAACCACTCTTCCTTTTGCAGCACCGCCCACCACGCTGCAGCCGCCCACCACACCGCAGCAGCCCACCACAGGTGACTGCATGCACACTAGGTGCCAAGGCGACGCAGGCTCCTTTTCCGTGCTCGTCCCTGCTCCATGGGACAGCCCAGAGCAGCCCAGATTCAGTATCTGCTGGGTGGTGGTGGGGAGGGGTCAGGAGCCCTGTGCTGTCCCCGGGTCTGACCGATAAGTCAGAGGACAAGGACAGGCATGGCTTGGCACCAGCCGATGCCTAGCCTGGCCCACCATGGCCCATGGCCCTTGCTGCACCCGCCACCAAGCACAAAGCAGGGTCTCAACTAGAGAGGCCAGCCACGCAAAAGGCCCCCCCAGGAGCCTACACTGCCCTCTGAGGGCCACAGGCCAGCCACCCCCTCAGGCACAGCCCCAGCCCATCCAGCACAGGGGGCTGCGAGGCTTCAGGGCCCGGGGGTTGTCCTCTGCAGAATCTCCTAGAACCACCATGGCTGCAACCACACACATCACACCAGTGCCAGCCACCACAGCCACAAGACCCACAGTGACTCAGAGCACAAACCGGCCCACAGCATCCTCTCCAAGTCCAGCCACGCAGTCCACAGATCAGCCCACAGCCCAGACGACAGTGATACCAAAAACTTCGTCAGTGTCACAGACCAGCTCAAGTCCAGGTAAGTCATGGCCACAGGGTGTCAGGGCTCCTGAGGCACACGGCCACCACGAGGCCTTGCCCAGAGGAGGACCCAGAGTGGAGATCCTGTAAATGGCATACCACACAGCAGCAACAGCACAAGTGGCAGGAGAAGGCGCCCACACACACGCACACTGACACACACGCGCACACGAGAACAAGGGGTAGGGCAGCGCTGCATGCCACAGACAGAAAGGGTGGCGAACCACAGACACCAGCCACAAGGGCACAGAAGAAAGCGGGCGCGGGACAGGCAGGAGGTTCTGGGACACTGAGGAAAGACACTTGGGACGTAGAAGGGACACAGCAGGTCCAAACCGGGAAAGGACAAACGGTAGGAAGCAAGCCATGACACTTACTGGAGACAGGCTAGGGACAGGAAGGAGAAACCAGAATGACAGTTATCCACTGGCCCACAGACGCCACCGACCAGGCATCACGAGGCACAACGATGACCCGGACAGCACAGATGACAGGAATTTCACCAACGCAACCCAGCACTGCCCGCCTGACCACGATATACACCAGCCAGGAAACAAGCCACGCACGGACACCGACGACCACGGAGCGGCCACCAACCTGGAAATCCTCCACGCACTCCCGAACCACGGAGCCAGTCACCGCGAATCCACACTCCACGGGGCCTCCCACTGGAACCTCCTTCAAGACCACAAGCACCCAGCCGACGCCTACATACCCCGACACCACACTTCCCAATAACACTCCACCTTCGTCCACCTCCTCGGTCACTCCAACCAATCACCAACGCAGCACCACAGCCCACACACAATTACCCACTTCCACCTCCATCCAAAGGGAAACGGCCACCACGCTTCCAACAACATCTCTGAAGCCCACCGGGCCCACCCACACGCCCACATCATTCACTGGGACCACACAAGCCCAGACCTCCTTCAGCACAGCCAGAACATGGACCTCCCAGCACTCACAACCCTTCTCCACAACCCACCACGAAGCCACCTCATCTTCTGCCACCACCATCACCCAAAGACACACCACCCTCGCAACTGAGACCCCGACGATCCAAACCACAATGGCTACCAACACCAGTCAGCACACGACCCGCACCACACACTCCCCACCACCCGGGCCTGTGTCGTCCACACCGCACTCCACAGGGCCTCCCACTGGAACCTCCTTCAAGACCACCAG
>CAUYSK010006073.1:0-28158 GCA_963575035.1 Avahi laniger | reverse complement strand
CACTCATACACTGCTGGCGGGACTGCAAACCAGTGCAACCTCTGTGGAAAGCAATATGGAGATACCTTAAAGAGATACAAGTAGAACTACCATTTGATCCAGCAATCCCATTACTGGGCATCTACCCAAAAGAACAAAAGTTGCTCTATGAAAAAGACACCTACACTGGAATGTTCATAGCAGCACAATTCACGATTGCAAAGATGTGGAAACAACCCAAGTGTCCATCAATACAAGAGTGGATTAATAAAAAGTGGTATCTTTGAATTTTTCTATGAGCACTTTAAGCTATTATTGCAAACTGCCATTTAAGACAAAAATACATTTACGTACAGAAAGAGAAAATTTCCTGAATATACACTATACTATTCACACTCTGTTGCATTTTTGAGACATTAGGCAAAGATGTATTACCCCTTCTTTAGAGAATAAATCAGGAAGAAAATGTCATAACTTTATTTAGCAAATGATTTACTAAATCTGTTTTTGTATTAAGAATAGTTGACATATTAAACATTAATATTTTAAATATATGCATTCTTTCCTACATATTTTATCACATGACATATACATGTATACTAGACTGTAAGCTCCATAAATCAAGGGGTCTTCTAATCATGTACACATCTGAATACCTTGTCTGACACACATAATACATGCTCAGGAAATCTTAATAAGGTTAGTCTTCTATTTTTTAGACAGATATAATATAGTTGAAATATACATTTTATTTGTACATTTTAATAGTCTATGATTGAAGTTGTATTTTAGAAGCTTCTTTAATATTTTATGGTGCAAAGCATATCCATCTTATTTTATAATGAATGTAATTATGGATATGATGAATTATTTTGAAACTTCAAGCAAATTCATTTTTGAGTATGTAAAATTTATAATGTTAAGTAAAAAAAATATTAATATGTTTGTGTATATCAACTATGTAATATATACTTCTATAAAAAAAGATATGCCCAAATTTAACTTTCTCTATTATGTCTCTTTTACTTTCATTCTAAAATTAACAGTTTTATAAAAATATCTCATCTTTTAACTGACTATAAAAAATAGTATTAATAATAAAAAAATGCTTAAAAATGTAATAGGAGAACCATTATGAACCATGCACTAGATTGCTTACCTAGTCTGTTAGTTGATAGCTGGACTTTTTATTATTGGTTTCACATTAAAAGATTAGCTAAAAGAAGGTCATGACTTCAGTTAACAGAAATATTGCTAGTGTTTTGCTTGCTCCATGCATAATTTATAATCCTTTTGAACCCAATGAGCTACAGAGCAATATTACAATTAACATTCAGCTCTTCCACGGATTTGGTTTAACTCCCTTTAGGATACTGTTTGTAATGAGTAGAAAGACATGACATGCCACTGAACATGCCACCATGGATTCTGATGCTTAGCTTTTAAAACGAAGGAATCTCAATACATTAAAATAAAGTTATGACTTCCTCATAGGGGCTTAGCAGGAGAACAAAAGCAAGCAAAGCATATGAGGGAAAAGGTTGACTTTTAAAAATCTGAATTTAATAATTGATAATAAGTAATATGAAACACAGTATTTATGTCTGCAAATCAAAAAATCAACTACTAGCTTTGTAGGTCATAATAATTATCCCAACCTTTGCCTCATGCCAATTTGTTCTAACACACTAAAGGAAGGCTTCCCCGCACCTGGGTTAAAATAAGTCACATTACCTTTCTCTTTTATTTCAAGTATCTTCTCAAATCCATCAACAGAGAGAAAAGAAAGATCACTTTTAAAGCACAGACAGTTTTACATGAATCCACATTTTTAGTTATTTAACTAGTATAGATATTCTATAGCCCGCAACGCAAGGAAACTATGGGGAAGAACAATTGGTGTTTACAGCTTAGAAATAGCAACTGAAGTAAAATTCCCATTACAATAAACATATAAGAAAAAAGACTTCAGGCTTTCTTTGATGTCTATCCCCCCAACAAAATAGGTCAGCTACGTATCTCAATTAATATTACTGCTATTACTAATGAAAATTCAGATAGATTTAAGGCTTTGAATGAAGCTGAGCAGTCTACTCAAACACCATCAGTTTTAACCTTTAAGGTTTTACACTGAGAAACTCCTTACTATTAATAGATTCACTACACTATGATTACCAGGAATGACCAAAGGTCATGTACTCAACCCACCTTCATCTTTTTTGGGATCTGCATGAAACATCTTAGAATCTGTTACTATCAAACATACTAGATACTTTTCATTTTTCCAGAAAAATGCCTAGATTATTAACTTTTTGTGAGGTCATTGTCAAAAATGACTATAAAAATGTTTGAAAAGCATTTTTAAAATGCACGGGATTGATCAAATCCTATATGACTGCTCTGTAATTTCTAACTAGATGTGAACTTTGTCAACTTGTTTCAAAGTTATGCACCCACCACCATGATTAAAGGTGTAATATAATCCCAGTTTCAAATTCAATTTGAGGTCTGATTTTCAAACCGTACTTGAAGGTTTCTCCTCTTCCCTAAGACCCCCATGTTCTATCTTAATTATATTGTCATTATTTCTACTATTGAAGAAATTTTTCATAATATTTGCTCTCCAAAGGGTGAAATTTTGTTTTTCAAGTAGCCATCCTACCAGTTTGCAGGTATGTCTTAAGAGTAAAATGTTACTTTGTAAAATTCTGCAACCTACTTTCAGAATTAGAGTTTCCTGGAGGACAAATGAATAGTCTCATCATTAGCTTTAGAGTGTTGCCCATAACAACCATCTTATTTCTGTGTCCCCTAAGCAAATGTATTCTTTTTAAGAACACAACCTTTTTTCTAACCTTGGAATATTTTTCTATTTTAAATCACCAAATATACACATTTCTACTAACTTATTTCTCCCATATGAAGCTATGAATTCAATAGTACTCAGTGTAGTATTAATAGTTGATAGCTTCTTTCATTTATATTTATTTCATTTGGTTCTTGTCAGCATTCTGTGAGTCAGAAAACTTACTTTCTATAATAAAATGCATTCAAAGATCACCTAGCATTGATTATTAACTCCTTTGAAGGTCACAGACTTCATTCAGAACCTGATAAAATATATAGCCTCTTTCCCCAAGGGAAAAAATATGCACATATAAAAACGCATACAAAATTTGTAGTTTCAGAGGATTCACTTCTTATATTAAGAAGGTGTGATCTACCTAATCACTCATACCCAGCATAGTTAACTAATCTTAAAGTTCTTATCACTTGTTAATGATACTAAAGGTTACATAAAGTATGAAAGAAAACAATTGGGAGAAGTTAGAAAAAGATTCATTATTTTTGAGAATGTATTATTCATTATCCACCCTAAAGGATGAGATATTGTATGATGCATTCCTAATACTGTTTAGGAAACAATATAAAGGTGGGATATATTAATGGAGTGGGACTTTAAGTATTTAACATCTTTAGGATTCAAGTTACAAAAGAAATATCCTCTAACTGCTTTGTAGACAAATTCAACATAGAGGGTGTAGAGTGTAAATTAACATTTCTCAATCCTGGAAGTACATTAGAATCACTGAGGGAGTATCAAAACTTATCCTTGTCTAGAACCCCACCCTTTGAGCGATATGGATTTAATTGGTCCATTATAGAGTTTTGATATTACTATGTTTTTAAGGCTCCTTAGGAGATTCTAGTGTGCAGAGTTAAGAATCACTTTTACAGAAGAACCAGTAACAGAGAACTTCTGGCTTACTTTTTATGCAGGATTAGTGTGCTATTGTGAAAGCAATCTCAATCTAGAGGGGAAAAAAAAAAATCGCCATTTCATGTCAAAGTTCTAATTAGCAAAGAGAGATGTCTTCAAATAAATATGTCGAATTAGGCAAAAGCTATTTAAAACCGGAAAGAGGAAAAAAAATCACCCCAGGATGAGAAAATTGAAGGGAATTAAGCTGATACAAAAAAAATTATAACTACATAAATGATCAAAATATGACAGAAAATGATAAGGAGAAAGAACATATAAACACTTGCATAAATGCATATTTAAGCAGTATACATGAGTTATGGAGGGGAGACATTACATAAAATCCAAGCGCCACATAAATATTTTATTATAATTAATTCAGCTATTTGCAAAGTTAGGTTCATGTGCTATTTAATCTGTATATATCAGAAGGTAAGAAAATTGACTCTACAGGACATAATTATGGCCCGACTACTGGATTAAAGGTCAGATGTACTCAATGGTCCTAGCATCTCAAATATTTTTTTGCAAACAAATTAGTGGAAAAATACAGAAAAAAAAAGACTACCTCTGAAATTATTAAAAAAATATCCCATTGCCTAAAGCAGGACAAAAATAAATAAATACATGTGCACAGGCACACATGCACATGCAGACACATATACACACACAAGAAAACTACAATGTTTAAGTATTTTTAAAAATTTAGATATTTATATTGCACTTTTGATTATAGTCATCTAGCAAAGAAAGCATTTGACTCATAAAATATCCATTTGAGTATCTTTCAGAGAAGGACATAATAAATTAATACAATCACTGAATCTAAGCATTTGAAGAGAATTTATCTGTAGCGATTCCTTCTTCTATAACATCCTTTCTAAAACATACACAGATAATCAAATTCAGTCTCCATATTGGCTCCATTGCATTGACTGGGATTTCCATTAATTTTTTTTTTGTTTTGTTTTGAAAACTTTAATTATTGACAATCTTTATTTTCCTTCACAATGTCAACTTTCTTTTTGAACTACAACAAATACCTTCATTGTGCACTGACCAATATATTATGATGCACTGAATTAAAGGGATGGCTTACCTGGAGAGTGAGGAGTATATGTAATTCATTGAGACATAGGTATAATACAAAGAAAGCCTTTATTCCTAGGAAGGTTTGGAAAACTTAATAAATTTGGATAAATCCTGATCAACAGTATTACTAAGCCATGTGTAGCAAAAGCAGGTCTAGCTATAATATTGTAAATCAGAGCAAAATTCAAAGTGCTTGCACTTTCAAAGGTAGTATGTGCCTTCATATTCCTTACCAAAAATATTAAATGAGACCAAAAAGATCAATTCAAATTTTGTTATTTTTAAAATCAAGATTTCTAATAGCACTTAATGAGATTTAAAATATTTAGTTAGGGTAATGACAGAAAAATATATTAAATCAATTTTTTTAGCACTTCATCATTTAGTTGACAAATATTTTTGAAAGACTACTGTGCCAGGCACTATATTGTAGGTGCTTTAAATATAGCAGTAAAGAAAATAGACTAAACTATCTTATCTCCTAGCGTTTATATTTTCGTAGGCCAGACAGACATTTAAAGAAGATAAATGAATAGAATATATTGTAGGTGAGATAATAATAGATGCTAGAGAGGAAAATAAAGCCAGAAAGGGGACAGTAAGTGTTCACCGTGAGAAAAGAAACTGTAATTTTAGAAAAGATACACAGGGAACGTCTCATTAAAATGATGACTTTTTGTTTTAGTCCAGAGCCAAAGGAAGTGACTATTGCTATAATAAATGTGATGCATATGTGGAACTCTCTCCTTTCTACATATAAACAGTCTCAAAATGAATGTCACTGCAAGCCAATGTTATACTTAATATTTAAATTGACTTTCTAGACTTTTTATTTAAGAATCTAGATAAAATCCACCCAGAGCTACAAATGACAGAAAGCTTGGGTTTATTATGCTTAGTACGTATCCACACAAATTTAATTTTGATAATAAATGAGAATAATTTTATTTTATTGCCATCTGGTTTTATCGCCTTAGAAATTCTGAATATTCAGGAATTTTTGGTGAAAATTGCCAAAGATGAGAACTGGGAAGTAGGAGTGAGAATCACATCAATTTGGAAAGAAACAATAGCAGTATCAACTTAAATTTGTTTAAAACTTCCCATTTTATACAGTACTTCTTCAGAAATCACCAATGGCCCAACCCCACAAGGTAAAGAGGACAGTTCCCTTTATTAGCATTTTATAAAGAAAGAAATCAAGATTTAAAAAATTAAAATGACTTCCTCACAGACATGATGCTAAGTACTAAGAGAAACTGTGTTCTAAAATCTGTATCTTCTTGTTTCTAATTTATGTCTATTTGCAATTCATTTTCCTGCCTCTCCCACATCCCCTTCCTACCCCAAATTGAAATACTCTCTTGCTATTATATTAGGAGCAGGATGTTTGTCCAACTCTTACTGTTAAAAGGGGAAAAGGTTTGCTGAGTGCCCATAAACCTGAGTTGCAACACTGTGAATATGCTACAACACTCGCTCTACATACACATCAAGCAATTCTGAATTGCTCAAACACCATGTCAATCTTAATGCAAGAGCTGTCATAGCTAAAGATAAGAGATGCTAGGAGACTGTCAGAAATTCTGGTATTGCCAAAGAAAAAAGGCAAAACCTTAAAGGGAACAGGCTTCATGTCTGAGTAGCAAGTAATATGTCTGCTACAAGAATATAAACGTCCTTCACTCTGTGATTTCTCAATGTGATTAAGGTAGTCTAATTCAAATTCATTCAACTTATATAAGGTACTGCAAAAGTGCTGTTGCAGTCAATGGCGACAGTATTCTGAAGAGAGGCAATTAGACTTCACTAGATTTAAAGTTTAGAGCTCATTATATATGATATTTTTCAGTTGGCACACATATGGAAGTCTTCACAAAAGAGCTGCATAAAACAAGGGATCCTGTTTGAGCTCCACTGATCATTTAAAAATGCCGCCTGCCAAACTGCCAATTGTGTTCTCAAAGAATAG
Source organism: Avahi laniger (assembly GCA_963575035.1). Classification (NCBI taxonomy): domain Eukaryota; kingdom Metazoa; phylum Chordata; class Mammalia; order Primates; family Indriidae; genus Avahi; species Avahi laniger. The sequence continues at coordinate 21,352 of CAUYSK010006073.1, read as the reverse complement.
ACATATCAGCTACTGAATCAAACAGCTGTGAAGCCTTCCACCTGCCACTAGTAGGTAATCAAGAAACAACTGAAGGATATACCTGAAGCCAGAATAACGTATGTTAGGAAATAGTGGATTGTTATAAAATTTCCCCTTTTGTAGTCACTGTGTATACCATGACTTAAAGCAAGCATACTCTAAAGCTGCATATTTCTCCAACAGAAACAACAGAAAGTTGAAAAAATAAAATAGAGTTGCAGATTCAACCCAACTATATTCCATGTTATCAGACAAATAGTATTTTAAATGAGCATGGGTCATTGCTATCCTGAGAAAGGGAGCATGTTCATCTAGTATATTAATCAACAGGACATGATTCATAATGGAATGGTTTTATAAAGCACTTTAAAATTTCAACAATGCTTTAATTAGAGATATCAATAGATAAGCAGAAAAGAATCAATAAAAAGAAGGTATATAAAAATATATGAGAGAATCAACTCAGTGACCACAGTCTTGAGGTAAATCAATTATTATGATCATTTTATTCATGTTACTCCAACGATGATGCAAATAAATGATATCGAATCGAAGTATCATTAAAAGACAAATACACAGAACAAAGGTAATTGATTGTTAGTAGAAACATTTTTCTAATAAACATTTCTTGGAAGAATGTGAAGATTCTCTATAAATCCAAGAGAATTGAAGGATAAAATAAAGTGGTTACTTTTAAACCTTTGAGATTTTTTTTCACATTTTAAAAACATTTTGAGATACTTTTAGCTTCATAAAAGAGTTTCAAAAATAGCAAATAGAATCCCTATATACCCTTCACCCAGCTTCTCCATATACATCTTATATAACTATAGAACATTTATCAAAACTAAGAAAATAACATTGGTATCATACCATTAACCAAATAGAGTATTCAGATTTCACTAGCTTTTCTATTATTGTACTTTTATTAAAAAATCATTATTATTGTTGTTTCAGGATTTAATCCTGGCTGCTACACTGTATTTAGTTGTCATGTCTCCACAGTTTCCTCCAATCTGTGACATCTCCTCAATTTTTCCTTGTCTTTCATGGCCTCAACTGTGTTAAAGAGCTGTCAATTATTTTTTAGAATGTACTTCAGTTTGGATTTGTATGATATTTCCTCATGATTAGACTGAAATTAGGCATTAGTGGGTAGTATTCCACAGAGGTAACTGCCCTTCTCAGTGCATTGAATTGGGGGAATAATGTTGATACGTGTTTCCGGTGATGTTAATTGTGACTCCATGGCTAAAGGTGAAATCTGCTGCCATTCTCCACTGTAAATCTACTATTTTATCCTTTGCAATTATGAAGTATTTAGGGGGAGATAATGAGGGACTGTGTCCATATACTATCTGCATGTAAACTTTCACCTATTGATCTTGTTCCATAACAAGGATTTTACCTGCAATGATTTCTAATATGGTTTTATAATAACGATTTTCTATTTTCCCCATTCATTCTTCTGTTACTGAGGTTCTTCTGTAAGGTTTGTCACTACTTTCCCATTTATTTATTTATTCAGTTACTATTTATAATAATCAGTTTGATTCACAGATATTTATTTTATTCTGTGAATTTTAATCCTATCCTGTATTTTACTGCTCTCATACCCTTTCAATATACATATATCACATATATATGTGTGTACACACACACACACACACACACACACATATATATATAAGTAGATATTTTCACTTTCTGGCTTCATGAGTTCTCCAGGTTCATCGTGCATTTGTTTTCTTCTGCAGGTCACCTTGTGTGTTCTCTGCTGCAGTACAAGAACTGAACAGATTTCCAAGGAACTCTGATTCCTTTTTATGAAAATAGTATTTAGAAACTGAGATCTGGATGCTAGGTATGCTCTTTGCTACTGTAATATCACTACTTTTAGCATTTGTCAATGTATAGAGTTAGGATATATATGCATGTGTACCAACTCAGGTATACATGCACATTTATATTTATCTTTATATAAATTTTAAAATTATAATTCCATTTTAAGACCTTCAGTGTTAATCAGCATCACAGGGTTTCTTCTAAAATTACCAATTTACTTATTTTTAGCTGTTTTCCTTTTTTTAATTTCAGAATATTACTGGAGCACAAATGTTTAGGTTACATATATTGCCTTTGCCCTGTGCGAGTCAGAGTTACAAGCATGTCCATCTCCCAAATGGTGCACACCACATCGATTAAGTGTGAATATACTCATCCCCTCCTCCCCCCAACCTGCCCAACACCCAGTGTATGTTACAACTATATGAGCATGCTTCCTATAACAAAAATAATCCTATTCTTGTTATCTACATTTTGTTCAACTTGAGCATACATGTAAATTAATTTCAGAATTTCCAACCAATATACTTTTGAAAAACAAATTTATCAAAGAATACAGTATCAATGCATTGATTTTTTTATATTTATCCTTAGATTACTTAAATGGCATTTTTCCAAAGTTACTTATTTCAGCTTCTTTCTTCCCTATGCCATTCAGTGTGGATCTGATTAATTTTTAATATGGTTAGAGTCATTTGTCACAGTCTTTCATCTCCACACACATACACATGATTTTTTAAATTCACGTACACAAATTTTACTTTTTGTAGTATGATGTTACATGAGTTTTTAAAATGGATTCCACCTCTACTGTTACATAGAAAACATTTCCATCTCAGAACTTCCCCTGTGTAGCACCTTCATAAACAGTCCACTGATGTGTTTTCTTCCCAAGAATTTTACCGTTTTTAAGAGCATCACATAAATGGAATTATGTAATATGCAGCCTTCAATGTCTTGCTTTTGTTTGGTTTGTTTTTAATGTTTATGTATATAAAACAATTATAGATATTTATGGGGTACACATAATATTTTGATACAAGCATACAGTGTGTAATGATCAAATCTGGATAACTGGGATATCCATCAACTCAAACATTTATCATTTCTTTGTGTTGGGAATATTCCAAAGCTGATCTTCCAGTTATTTGGAAATATATAATAAATTATTGTTAACTATAGCACCTTTATTGTGCTACCAAACACTAGATCTCATTATTTCTATCTAATTGTATTTCTGTGCCTATTAACCAATACTCTTTATCCTTCCTCCCCACTTTCCTTCCAGACTCTGGTAACCACCACTCTATTCACTATCTCTATGAGATCAATATTTTTAGTTCCCACATATGAATCAGAACATGTGATATTTGTCTTTATGTGCGTGGCTTATTTCACTTAAAATAATGTCCTCCAGTTCCAACCATGTTGTTGCAAACGTATTCATGATTCATCTATGTTATTGTGTGAATCAACAGTTTATATTTTTTATTGTTGAGAAGAATTCCACTGTATGTATGCACCAGAGTTTATTCACACATTTCATAGTTGAATTATATGTGGGTTATTTACAGGTTTTTTGGCAATTATGAAGTTTGTATAAACATTCATGGACAAGTTAACTTGTGTGAATATAAGTTTCTATTTCTCTTAGATAGATAATTAGGAGTGGGATTGCTGGGTCATAAGATAGGTGTATCTTTAACTTTATACGGAACTATCAAACTCTCTTCCAAAGTGGCTGTGCCATTTTGCCCTCCCACTAGCAATATCAACGAGACTTTCCACAGCTCTGCATTCTCACCCACAGCTTTCCCCAACTCTTCTGTATCCCATAGAAATAATTATCTCGAATATGCAGTCCTTTTTCACATTATACAAATCCCTTGTTTTATCAGTTTCTACTCTCATCTTTTCCAGTAAGATAAAAAAAAGTTGATTGGGAACATATAATGTGTGAAGCACCCTGTTAGGCAGTATGAATACAGAATTATTTGGGATTTCTCTCTCCCTAACAGATCTTGAAATTCTTAAGAGAAGGCACTGGTTTCTCTGTTCCAGAACCATGTATGTCTATTTTGCAGGTAGCAAACATCAAAAGAGTTTAGCTATTAAAAGAAGTGAGGATACCGGATTTCATAGGAAATTCAACTTTACATACTGTCTAAACTCATTTCTTTGTAAGTGCTCAGAATGGCCAAAATTTTATGTCAGTATACTGAATAAAATGTACTACCTAAAATGAATGTAGGGTTAGGGAATTTAATGAATTCGAAAAAGTTATGTGCATATACTTAATGTAGAGACAGAGAAAGGCATCAGAACTAATGAATTTTGCCTTTCCAATATCTTCCCTACTGTTGACATTCAGGTTTTTTTTTTTTCTTTCTATTTGATGAAGTTAATGTACTCTGTCATTTTAGAGTAATTTATCTAGTTAAGAAAATATTATACTTTCCCGTTAGTGGGTTTCTTATACATCCTGGTTAAAAACAGGCTTCTGAAGTTCTGTGTTTATATCTTGTAAACATGACTAAATATATAAGCTTATCAGACTAAAATAGTCACCAAAGATTCTATTACTGAAAAAAAAAAAAAAACACAGATTAAGTAACTGCGTTCCCTACCTTGTTTGGTCACCAGCAAATAGCAGAGATTATTCTGTACCAATAGGTGCTATTCTCGGTGCCAGGAATGCAAAGATGAATTAGACAATGCTCATGTCCTCAGGAAGCTTATAGTTGGGATAATTACCATGCTTGAACTGGATGTTAGTGCAGCAAAAGGCATGACAACTAATCCAATTAGTAGAATCAGGGCTGGCTTCCTGATGATGAGCAAAAATTAGCTAACTGATAGAAAACAAGAGTGAAGGAGAAAGGAAACATACCCTAGATAATTGTTACACACGTAAAGGAAGGATGCTGAGAAAAGGCATTGCAGCTCAGAAATAAAAAGTGGTTCTGTATGGCTATAACATAGATTTTTAAGGGAAAGAACTGTAAAAGATGAAGCTTTTGCTCTGCTGAGCAAACAGTAGAGGCAAGACCACAAAGGGCCTTTATGCTATGCTAAGGAACTAGAACTTTATCCTGAAGGTCAGGGCATGCTTCAAGATTTTAGGCATAGGAAAATATTATTAGATTTGCTTTTACAAATGCTACTTTAGCAGAATGGTGGAGAATGTTTTGGAAAAGGAGACAAAGCAAAGAATAGCAAAGCATATATGAAAGCCTAGGTGGAAATTGTAAAGTCCTGAACTGGGGTAGTATCCATGAGGAAGAAAGGAAGTGAACTGAACACCTAAGACGTTAATGATATTTTAATAATATCTGGTAACTGGTTTAATATGTAAGGTAAAAGAGAATCAAGGAGTAAAGCTTAGAGGATGGTTCTATCCACCAAGAAAGGGGAGACACAGGAGAAAGACGTGAGTTCAGTTTTGTTTATGTCAGTCTGAGGAGATGATAGAAAATACAAGTAGAAATTTTTAGCAAACCTTTTAATAAATAAATCAGGATTTCAGAAAAGAAGTCTGAATGGGAGATGCTGATTTGAAACAAATTGGCATATGGCTATTTGAAGGCACAAAATTAGATGTCATTATTGTAACAAGAATGTGTAGAGTAAGAATAGAAGAGGCAGGATGCAATCCTGGACCTGAACATATTTAATGATATGTAGAGAAAGCATATCTCATGAAGGAATAACTGTTAAGGGAGTCAGAGATATAGGAAAAGTACCAGGAAAGATGATGCCATCAAACAATTGATGACACAGTAATAAGAAGATAGTGAACAGCTAAGGCTATTAGATTCAGTACACAAAAAAGTATCTTAACAAAAATGTCATCAATCAAATTAAAGAATGGAAAAACAGATTACATGAATAGGTAATAAAAGTGAGAAATTGCAAAGAGAGGGAGACACCATGTCTGTATGTATGTAGGTGATTCAAAAAACTATGAAATGAAGAAAGAGAAGCAATATAGTTGAAAGATGCCACAATGCCAAAAAAGGTGGGTTTTTATACAATAAAGGATTTTGACCATGTGTAAATGCTAAGGGAAAATTTCTCAGGGAAGTCTGAAGATGCTACAGGGAGAGATGATGCTTATATAATCCATAGGTACGGGGGGTGGGAATGAAGCTTAGGCAAAGGATTTTCATTTGATTTCTACTTTTTAACAGATGGCAGGAATAAAAGATGAATGCAGAAATGGCTTCATTTGTAATGATGAGTCCAGTCCTCTAAGAGAAAATAGTTCAATTTGTAGAGAGAGGAGGAGGAGGAAATGGAAGAAAGGTAGTGAGTAGGAAGTAAAGGACTTTGGTGAGGTTTGAAATATTAAATAGCTATTAGAGGGAAAATGCAAGCTATCTGATAGAAATCACTTAAAAGAATAGCTAGGTATATTAATGACCTATCTAATGATGGAAACCAGGGTTCAGAGCAGGGGTCCCCAACCTTTTTTGCATCAGGGACCAGTTTCATGGAAGACAATTTTTCCATGGGGGATGGTTTCAGGATGATTCAAGTGCATTACATTTATTGTGCACTTTATTTTATTAATGCTACATTGTAATATATAATGAAATAATTACATAACTCATTATAATGCAGAATCAGTGGAAGCCCTGAGCTTGTTTTCCTGCAACTAGACAGTCTCATCTGGGAGTGATGGGAAACAGTGACACCCGAAGTGTGTTGCTCATGTCCAGTCTTCTTCTTAATCTTGTTTTGGTTGCTGTCACTACAGAAAACTCTGCATCACAAAGATAGGATGTTGGAAATTGAAGCAAGCTTTTCAGTGCTTTTTGTATCTCAGTATATTGTGCCTTACTTTAATCCAGAATGTATGGAGATTTGAAGTTTTCTCAAACATACTTCTAAGGTCACTATCATTTGCGATTTCAAGCAGTTGATCTTCTTCTAGCATGGACAAAGTCAGTTCACCTGGCTTATTCATAAATGGATCGAGGATCCATTCCTTCCCAGTTCTGGGGTCTTTTGTGGTTGGGAAGTAATGCTCAAACTCTTTTGAGAGCTGAGATAGGTGATCATGCACCAGCTGGGAGAAAGAAGCCCTCGCTCAATTTCTTTCAAAATCTCTGCTAATATTTGAAACATGTCAAAAATCCCAACGTTCACTCATCACTCTCATAATTCCAGTTTGGCTTTGAATGGACTCACTTTATCTGCTGGTTTGAACACAGTTGTCGTGCTCCCCTGAAGTGACAGATTGAGTTTGTTGAGCAGGTTGACTATGTCACACAAGTAAGCAAGTTTTGCAACCCATTCTACGTCACTGAAATGTGCTGCCAGTGGTGACTGTGTTTCTAAAAGAAATCTCTGGAGTGGCTCTTGTAACTCAAAAACTCTGGCCAGTGATCTACCTTTAGAAAGCCATCTCACTTCTGTGTATAAGAGAAGACGTGTGTGCTCTGCGTCCATTTCCTCACAGAGCTGTGAGAACAGACATGAGTTAAGGGCATGTACTTTAATGAGGCTGATCATTTTAATTATATCCTGAAAAACACTGTTTAGTTAAGGTTACATTTTTGGCCAGCCGGCATTTCTCAAAGGATGACACAGTGCATAGACTCACATTCAGAAGCGACCTCCTTGACCCGAGTAGTGAAACCAGAATGCCATCCAGTCATATCAGCAGCTCTGTCTGTGCATATACTGACACAAAATGATCAATTCAGTTTTCCTGACATATAATCATTCAAAGACTTGAATAGTTCTGTAGCTGTGGTATTGGTTGGCAACAAAGTGCACATAACACATCCTCATGCACAACTTCCTGAAAAATGTATTTCACAAAAACAAGCATTGTTGCCTTGTTGTCAATATCGGTAGATGCAACCTGGATTGCACACCACAGTGATTCACTGTCTCTAACAATTGTGCCTCACTATCCTCTGCTATTTCATCAATTTGTCTAGTTAAGGTGTTGGCCAAAAGAGGAACATGTGACATCTTTTAAACTGCAGCCTCTCCTAACAGTTCATGGCAAATGTCCTTAGAAGCAGGCAGGATCAGCTCTTCACCAAAAGTAAAAGGCTTCTTAGCTTTAGCAATGTGGTTAGCCACTAAGAATGATGCTCTCTGTGCAGACACATTTGATAAGTGGTTGCCTTCAATAATTGCTTCTGTTCTTTGTGTTCATGTTTTTTTTTTTTTCTTTTGAAAACCTCTAAAGGCTTGCCTTTAAATGCAGGGTGCTTGGTCTCCATATGGCAAAGCAGTTTTGAAGGTTTCATGGCTTCATTAGATAACCAGTCGCCACATATTATCCAAGGCAGGCTTGGAGAATGGGAATCATCTGCTGCAATGAACCTGTGATTTAAGTAGGACTCTTGATGTATTCTTTTAAATGCAGCTTTAATTTTGTCGGCAGTCTTAGAGTCTTCTGCTGTCTCATCATTGGATATTTCTCCCTTTTCAAAGAAGCTCTCCAGCAACATTTGTTTTTTATTCACTTTTGCCAGAGTTAGCTTGTGAACTTACCAAAACTGTGAGTGAGACAAGCACGGGGGGGGGGGGGGGGCAGGAAAGAGGCGTGGATGGAAGTGGTAAATAAAATAATGGGTGGGCCACATGAAGACGGAAATAAGTGTTAGATTCTAACCTGCCCCGAGATGCAGCTGTAGAATTGAACTATGTCAACTCACTTGCCACTACAAAGCCTGCCACCAGATTTACAACTTAATTGTCACTTGCCACTCACTGATAGGATTTTGATATGAGTCTGCCAGCAATTCATTCATTATGGTCTGTGTGCAGTCAAATCTCTCTGTTAATGATAATCTGTATTTGCAGCCACTCCCCAGCACTAGCTTCACTGCCCCAGCTCCACCTCAGATTATCAGGCATCACAAGGAGCACGAAACCTAGATCCCTCGCATGCATAGTTTACAGTAGGCTCCTGTAAAAATCTAATGCTGCTGCTGATTTGACAGGAGGCGGAGCTCAGGCAGTGATGCAGGCGATGGTGTGTGGCTATAAATGCTGACAAAGCTTCGCTGGTTCACCTGCTGCTCACCTCCTGCTGTGTGGCTCACTTCCTAACAGACAATGGTACGGGTCTGCAGCCAGGAGGTTGTTTACTGCAGGTTTAGAGTACTGAAATACAAGTGCAGAAGGGAAATCTTTGTGTTGCACTGGAGTTAAAATTTTCCACACGCAAGAAAGAAAAGAAAAATAATTTGAAAGTTTCATCAAGAGGATTGCAATGATTTACCATAAAATCTAGGGCAGATTAAATATGAATTGACTAGATTAGGGAGCTAATAGTTTAGAAGAAAATGGACATAACTTTATTGAATTGTATGTCATGAGAGGCACTGGAGAAAATCTGGTGAAAAATAGTTGAGATGAAAGATTGAGCCAGATGATAGAAGATCTTCGGTTAGTTGACACAGTGAAGGATAAAAAATGGCAAGAGTTTTGTTTTTGTTTTTCTATTTGTTACTGTTATTGTTTGTTTGGTTTTGTAATTTTGTGTGTGTCTGTGTCTGTGTTTGTGTGTAGTTTAATAAATCTTTGAATTAAAAATATTTCTGGAAGTTGCATAAAGATAATGCAAAATGTATTTGTGGTTGCTATTATGAAGAATACAACAGTGAGTAACTGAGGGCAACAGGATGAGCAATGTTGTTGGGGTATGTGGGTGTGTGTGTGTGTGTGTGTGTGTGTGTGTGTGTGTGTGTGAAAGGCAGATTTTAGTTTAGAAGGAAGTGGAAAAATGTGGATGACATTATGATTACTTAACATGGAATGAATTCCAAAAACACAGTGAAAATATTTTGAAGGGAAAGAAGAAAGTGGCACTGGGAAGAATCATCAAAGAACAGCAATGGCAACTGCAAGAGTGCAGGTCATACAGAATAGGTAGATAAATCAGTCATTATAGCTGGTTACCAAATCAATTCAGCTTTGCTCTTTCTGGGCTTATGGTAAAATTGTAGTTTGCGTCTCCTTTGAAGTTGGGCATGTCCAAGTGATTTGCTTTGGCTCATATAACGTGAGAGAAAGTGATATGTGTCACTTCCTGGTGAATACTCTGAGAGTCAGTGTATGATTTGCCACGTCCCTATCTCACTGTGGCAGTGGTCAATGATTAGGGCCTCTCTGACAACCTGCATTGGATTCAGAGAGCAAAAGAAATTTTTTGAACTATGTAAAATCACCGATATTTTGAAGTTATTTTAAAATTTAGCATAACCTAGGCCTCCTTATTGAAACATGAGCAAGACACCATGTGAACCATGATATTCTCAAGGTTCCAAAAACTGCAAAATTGTGGTAATAAAACTACTTCAAAGAAGGCACAGGTAGAGAATCTAATGACAGTAACTTGACAATGCTTACAGTACCTGGTGCATACGCTTCGTAGATCAGTATTACACAATGTTTAATGTCAATTCATAACTTCCAACAAATCCAATCTACACTTTTAATAAATTATGCACAAAGAACAGGTGAGTAAAGGTCAGTATATATCTCAGAAAACATATATTTATGAAATCAATACATCAATAAATACAACTTTATATATATGTATATTTTATTTGTTCATGTATGGACAAGTATAGATAATTCTAAGCTCTGCTTATTTTATTTTTCTTTTGTTTCTTATTTTTTGTTTCTATATATTTTGAGATACTCACCTTTGGGGAACAACATAACTTATGAGCATTTAATTATATATTTTATATATATACACACAACATAGTTTGTAATACATATATACATATGCAGTTATATATTAAATATATATATTTAAAAGAATAAACATTTTTGTAAATAAAAAGGTGATTTAATTTTCTCTTAGGAAATGAACCATTTATATTTTATTGCAGTAAATATTTAAAATCTTCCCTAAGTGCACAGATAGCCTATTTTTTCTGTATCTTTCATGGTTTTTGGTATTCAGTAAATTTTCACTTTTTATATAAATAGTTAACCAAGTGATTTTTTTCCTTCAGGAACTTTTTCTTTGCAGTCACATCTTAACTATTTGACACAAAAGGCCTAGATTTTGGCCTATCTTGGCCTTTGACATGCCTTCTTTAGTAAGCTTAATCATTTCTACCTTTTGACTAAAGTGAGACAAGTGCTATTCTTCCTTTTACTTGAACACTTGAAGGCCACTGTAGAGATATTAACAGGCCTAATTTCTACATTGCTTTATCTCAGGGAATAAGGAGGCCTAAGGAGAGGGACAGAGACGGAGGAAAGTCAAGTACAATACATGAAGCAGTCATAACACACACAACAGTTATTAAGTTTGCCATATTGTATGGGTGTGGTTTGTGGTACCCCAAAACGATGTCAATAGCAACATCAGTGGCTACTGATCACAGATCACCGTAACAAATATAATAATGAAAAAGTTCGAAATAATGAGAGAATTACCGAAATGTGACCCAGAGACACAAGTAAGCATATGCTATTGGAAAACTGGCATTGACAGCCTTGGTAGACACAGGCTTGCCACAAACCTTCAATATCTAAGAAACACAGTATCTGCAACGCACAATAATGCAAAGCACAATAAAACGAGGTATGCCTCTATATGATGAGCCGCATTCTGTCAAAATACAATGAAATTGGCTAAATTTATGTCCATTTAAAATTTTACCAAGCATCTTGTTTGGCATATATTAGTTAGATGTTTGAAACTTTTCATTTATGTTATTTTTGTAACATGTTTTTAATCATCACTTTTGTAATATTAGTAAAAAAGCACATATACTTAATGGAAGGTCTAGGGCATGATATCTTCCACAAAAGGGAATTCATAGGTCATTTGATTTTGTGGAATTGCTTTTTTTGTGGAGGAAATGAAAGAGGAGTTCTTCTAATAACTTTTCCTGCTGAATGGAATGACCTAGATTTGTTGTGTACTTGCAAAGCTGCTAGAAGATATTTTTACATTGCCATTTTGTCCTCAAGAGTTATCTAACTGTTTTCAACATATAAAATCACTTTCAAGGTCCTTGTCTGACAAAGAGGATATGCTGTTGCATTTGTAGTGTCAGAAAATTGGAAGACAAGAGGTAAGAGTTAGCTGAAAATAGGAGATAGAAATTCAGGTTTCTTCTAATCATTAAAAAATATATATCCAGAAAAAGAAAATTAGCACAGTGTCCTTTTACCCCATTCATTGTTTTGCAGGAAGTGGATTTATTTTAATTATGTTGAAATATCTTTTTAAAAAAAAAAATCTTCAATTATCATGAAAAACAATGTGAATGATCTCAACATAAATTTTAACCTTGACCAAGCTGTACACGTTTGCTAATTTCTCAAACTCGATGGAATGAAACATCTTTATTTGGCACTCAATTTCCACTGCACTGATTGCCAACAGGGTGCTTAATTTTTCTCCTTGTAAAATTTTGCCCTACTCGTACCTAATTAATAGATAAGTGAATTCACTAATCTGTGGAAATAAGATGTACAAGAACATACGTCAGCTCTTCAGTGTCCCTAATAAAATGTCATTCATGATCTGTGTATCTGATAATAGAAAGATATTGAAACTTTTTTGAAGTGTAAAATTCTTGTCCTTAATTTTCTTATTTTAATATCAAATGTGAATTATTTGTCAGGCAATCAGTACATGGTTATTCAGTTACAGGGCTGTCATGTTCTATTTACTGGAATAGAAGAATGGATTTCAGCTTGAGGTCATTGAATCCAATCACCTGTCTGACATTTTGTTCTTCTAAGTGGTTATAGAATTTATACCTGTGTATATTTAGTAATGGACAACACAATAAATTCCAAACTCTCTTTCATACTCTCTACTTTAAAATCAGTAGATCTCTTTTAGCATATAGAAAAATAACACTATTTACTTTTATTGACCTATACAGAATCTTAAATATACATTTTAAATACAAAAAATAAATATCTAAAAATGAATACCATGACAATGGAGAAATACATTCATTAAAATAGAGTACTGCTGTTGACATTTCCAACTAGGGAAGCAATGATCCTCTCTTCTGTCCCTCTATACTGTACCCTCACCAACAACTGTTATACTGTTATACATAAAAGAGGTACTATATAAATGTGCATACATATATAGTTAGCTATAACTATAGATATTGACATAATCATTTATATTACAAAGAACATTAATATAGTGTTAAAATTGTATCAGACAAAATATTTTGTTTTAGTCTATTGATTTGAAAATTAGTAAGAATAAAAAACAAATGCAAGTGATATGATCTTATTTGTAGAAAACCCTAAAGAGTCCATGAAAAATCCCTGTTAGAACTAAGAAAAAAATTCAGTAAAGTTTCAGTAAATAAAATCAACATGCAAAAATCAGTTGCATTTCTATATACTAACAAAGAACTATCTAAAAAAGAAATTAGAAAAACTATTCCATTTACCACAGCATCAATAAGAAAAATAACACTATTTACTTTTATTGACCTATACAGAATTATAGAATTAACTAAGAATTAACTAAGGAGGTGAGAGACTTGTGTGCTAAAAACTATAAAACATTGATCAAAAAAATTAGACACAGATAAATGGAAAGGCATCCCATGTTCATGAATTAGAAGATTTAACATTACTAAAATGTCCTTACTACCCAAGGAAATCTACAGATTAAATGTAATCCCTATCAAAATTCCAATGACATTTTTTATGGAAATTGAAAAAACAATTCTAAAATTCATGTGGAACCACAGAAGACCACAGATGGCCAAAACAACCATAAGAAAGAAGAATAAAGCTGGAGGCATTACATTTCCTGATTTCAAAATATGTTACAAAGTTACAGTAATTAAAACAGTACAGTACTGACATAAAGACACTTAAGAGCCAATGAAACTGAATAGAGAACCCAGGAATCATCTATCCAGACTACTAAAACTTACTCCATACGAGTAATATGGCTGATTTGCTATTTCACTATTCATGTGTTTATTGGAGTAGTACTTTTAATTTCAACTTTCTGAGCTCTATAAATGGAATGACAAGGCCTGGTTGACAGTACATCTGTTTACGGTATGGCTTACTGAATATTTTTAAGCCCAGTGTTGAGACTTACTGTTTAGAAAAAAAATATTCCTTTCAAAATATTACTGCTCATTGACAATGTTCCTTGTCACCCAAGATCTCTGATGGAGATGTTCAAGGAGATTAATGTTGTTTTCCTGTCTGGTAACACAACATGCAGCCCGTCAATCACAGATTTTGGCTTTCAAGTCTTATTATTTAAGAAATACATTTTGTAAGGCTATTACCTGCCACAGACAGTGATTTCTCTGATGGCTGTGGGAAAAGTACATTGAAAACCTTCTGTAAAATGATTCACTATTCTAGATACCATTAAGAATATTCATGATTCATGGGAGAAGATCAAATTTTCATCTTTAACAGTAGGTTGGGTGAAGCTGATTCCAGCCATCATTGATGACTCTCAGGTGTTCAAGACTACAGTGGAGGATGTAACTAAAGATGTGCTGTAAATAGCAAGAGAACTAGATGTAGAAGTTGAGCCTAAACATGTGACTGAATTGCTGCAATCTCATGACAAAATTTCAATGGATGAGGAGTTGCTTCTTATGAATTAGTCATGAAAATGGTTTCTTAAAATGGAACCTACTTCTGGTGAAGATGCTGTGAACATTTTTGAAAAGACAACAAAGGATTTAGAACATTCCACAAACTCAGTTGGTAAAACAGTGGCAGGGTTTGAGAGGACTGACTCCAACTTTGAAAGAAGTTCTACTGTGGATAAAATGCTATCAAACAGCATTGCATGCTACAGAGAAATATTTTGTGAAAGAATAGTTGATTGATACAATAAACTTCATTGTTGTCTTATTTGTAAAAATTGCAACAGCCACCACAACCAACATTAAGCAACCACCATTCTGATCAGCAGCCATCAACATCAAGGCAAAATCTTCCAATATTGTGATTTGCTAAGGCTCAAATAATCATTAGCATTTTTATTAATAAAGTACATTTAATAAAGGTATATACATTAGTTTTTTTAGACATAATGCTATTGCACACTTAATAGACTATAGTAGAGTATAAGCATAAATTTTATATGCACTGGGAAACCAAAAAGTTTGTGTGATTAGCTTTATTACTATATTCACTTTATTGTGGTGTTCTGGAACTGAACCTGCAATATCTCTGAGATGTTTCTGTATTGTCTTTTTAATATATAAATACATGTACTAGTAGAGAATGGGTGTGATTGTGCATGCACACCCAAACACTTACAGATGCAACATTTAGGGGACAGAGGGGACAGGTGTGAACAAAAGGTACAGGTGGGTCATGACTTCAAACAACTAAAGATCTGCTCTTGCTGACTTACTGTCATATCACCTCCTCCCATTTCTACTCCATGAGCAGCGGACATCAGAACAATAGTACCATTTTGGAACTCAAATGCTAAGAGGCCCTGAAGCAATTATTCTTTGTAAACCAATGTCAGGGCCAATTTCTGCAAAATCTCTGGACAGTAAAATCTGAGGCTCTGAATACAAAGCCCTCAGCTGTGAGGTTCTGAACTTTCATATCTTCTTCGGTTGAGCTTATATATGATAATTCACAATTTGCATAAATCTTATGAGAGGTCCTTTTATATTAAAGGCTGAGAAAGCTGTTTGCTTTCTTTTAAGACCTCTCACCACCTGGTATGATTTGCAAAAACTTGAACTTTATGGAGAAATAAACATATATGATTACTTACCTATGTCAGGATGTTTGAAATCTGAGCCTTTTAAAAATAATCACAAAAAAATGATGATTCCAAATCCCATAGAAAAGACTGATTTAGTCAGAGAACCTTATAACTCTGAAAGAACCAACTGTGACCTACTGATAAGTGTAGACTCAACCTGAACCATCATATAGTATTTTTGGTTTACATTTATTTTCTACATAATGGTATATGTTAAAGTTAATTTGAGACAACTTGCAGAATTTTCAGTCTGAGAGCTCTAGATTTGGATTATTTTAAGCACAGTAAAATTGAACATTAATTTAACTTTTACAAAATAAAAAATACATAAATATAAATATTAATCACTTTATAGTATAACCGCACCAGCCTTCATTTAAGAAGGATATTTCTCAAAAGAGGAGCTAGGCTTTTAACAATAACTTTTATTAATGTTCTGTGAGGAAGTTCATAAATAAGGATATAATATAAAATGCTAGTTTAGGATCAATTTTTTGATTAAATACCACTCTTAAAGCCAAACACCTGTTTCATGGTTGTTGCATGTATAATTAACGCAGCCTAATGAACATGCTTCATCAAAACCTCTCTGTGGTTGAAAAATAAAATCAGAGTGGTAGGTCTTACAAGTTTTAACATTTGGGAAATATACGGTAAAATTTTGGAAGTATATTTCATGACATTTTGCATTAAAAGACAGTGTGCCTGGACTGACAAACTTCTCTATGGAATCGTGTAATAATTACTATGATTTACCACTCATGCTATCACGTATGAGGCCCATGTCATCAACACTTGTGTTGCCTGTCTGGATTCTCTGGAAGGCATGAATATTTCCTGGATGCCTTAATACACTGTGTATCAATGAGAAATCAGCTGTCCCAAGCAATACTTCTCCTCCCAGTTCAGCAACTCTCCCAATGTTCCCACTTCAGTATTCTTTTCTCAGCCATGCCCTGCAATCATAATGTAGGCATTCATCCTCCTGACAATAAGTCAGGCTTTAACTCTTTAATGTGAACAAGTGGGTAGAATAGTAAGATAAAAAAAGTACTTTTTCATAAGATTCTCCCCAATATTGCTTAGGAATATGCATCTGTCCAACAATAAATAAATAGAAAGAGTAAGTGGCTCTAATATATTTGCTTACAGGTGAAATTTTACATAAATGACCATTGATTCTCTTTATGATTATTATTAAAAATAAATTGATATGTATCCACTGATAGAAACAAAATATCAAACATCATTCTGGTAACTTTGATTTCAAGGGCCTAAATATATACTCTGGATGTCAATAAATTTTGCCATTTATCTAATGAAATGTAAAATGTCCACTCTTATTGTGCTTGGGTTGCCATAAATAAATTTCACAGGCTTGGTGGTTTAAACAATAGAAATTTGTTTTCTCTCATTTCTGGAGGCTAGAAGGCCAAGGTTAAAGTGCCAGCATGGTCCGTTTCTGCAAAGGGCTCTTTTCTCGCCCTGCAAAGGGCCTGCTTCCCATTAAGTCCTCACATGGCCTTTCCTTGGTGCATGCACAGAGATATCCCTATCTCTTCCTCTTATAAAGCTACCAATCCTATAGGATTAAGGCTTCACTCTTATGATACCATTTAACCTTAATTACTTCTTAAAGGCCTATCTCTCCAAATACAGTCACATTGGGATTAGTCTTCAACATATGACTTTGGAGGCTCACAATTCAGTCCTTAGCTTGTCCTGAAGAAACTCGGAACTTGGGAGCTGCTGTAATAACACTGGCTACTAAATTTACAATTGTTTGGAGGCAGCAGAAAACATGGGGATTTGGAATAATGCTTGCAGTGTGTTGGAGAAGCATTTTGTTTATGAGACATAAATACTAGTAGAAAAACATCTACTCTAAGCTGAATTCTACATTGAACTTTTTCTATGAATAAGAATTATCAAGTGTAAGTTCTGACTTCACTTGCTTTCAAGCAGATTTTTACTGATTCCAAATTCCATGTATTTGTTTATATGTTATATGTATAATACACTAGTTATACACATATCTGGCTGGGATAAATAAAATCTTAAGATGAATGTCCTCGTGCATGAAATGGTAAGTTTATTAGTTAATTTAGTCAGCAAATTTTACTGAATGCCTACTTTACAGCATACCCCATTCTAGGAACCTGGTACATACTAATGAACAAAATAGGCAAGAATCATTGATTTTGAGGAACTTACATAAGTAAATTATGTACTCATTTATGTAAATTATGTGACAAATATTATGACACAATACTGAATAACTTCATTTAATGGGTAACTTTTCAAGTTTCATACTATAAGCACTTATTTTACATTCTTACTAACTACCCACATCTGTGGAAGAATATGAAAATATTATTTAGAAATAATATTTGCAAACTATATAACTGACAAAGGTCTAATATCCAGAATCCACAAAGGACACAAACAAATCATCATGAAAAACAAATAACTCCATCAAAAAGTAGGAAAATGATATGAATAGAAGTTTTTTGAAAGAAGATAGACAAATGGCCAAACATATGCTCAACATCACTAATCATCAGGGAAAAGCAAATTAAAACCACCATGAGATACTACCTTACCCCTATCAGAATGACCATTATCAAAATGTCAAAAAACAATAGATACTGGAATGGATGCAGAGAGAAAGGAACACTTATATGCTTGATGGGGCTGTAAATTAATATAACCTCTATGGAAAACAGTATGGAGATTCCTCAAAGAACTAAAAGTAGACCTACCATTCAATCCAGCAATCCCACTACTGGGTATCTACCCAAAGGAAAAAAAGTCATTTTATCATAAAGACACCTGCATCTGAATGTTTATCTCAACACAATTCACAATAGAAAAAATATGGAATCAACTGAAGTGTCCATCAACTGATGAGTGCCTAAAAAGATGGAGTACTATTCAGCCATAGAAAGGAATGAAATAATGTCATTTGTAGCAACTTGGATGGAACTGGAGACCATTATCCTAAGTGAAGTATCTTAGGAATGGAAAAACATATATCACATGTTCTCACTTATAAGTGGGAGCTAAATTAAGGATATATCTGGTCACAAAGAGCAGTAATGGACATTGGAAACTAAGAAGGGCAAGGATAAGAGGGGAGTGAAAGATGAAAACCTACCTATCGAGAACAATGTACACTATTCTCGTGACAGGTACACTGAAAGTCCTAACTTCAGCATGATACAATTTATCCACTTAACATAAAACACTTGTACACCTTAAATTTTTTGAAATTAAAAAATACTAATAAAAAGAAAAAAGAAAGAAATATTAGTTATTCTTACCAACAGATATATTTCTAGTATTCCTAAAATATATTACAAGCATCACAATTGAGGTTTAAAATATAATTGCACTAAACTCGGTTCTTAATTCTGGGGAGGTTGTAGAATAACTGAATTTTGGAGTCTTGGGCCTTGGGTTTTAGATCTGGCTACGTCTTACTAACTTCTGCGAACATACGTAAGTTCTTTATCAATAAGCTTCACTGTCCTCACCTATAAAATGACAACAATAATAATATCTACCTTATAGAATGTTGTGTACTTAAATGCATTGAGTCTTACATGCAGTTTAGTGTACAGTAAGGTTATGATTATTTTTAATTTTAAGCCACTACAGCTGAAGCATACACACATTATCTATCTACCTATATACATGTATCTATAACTTAATAAAGGAAAAAATAAAGTTTTTCTAATACCATGATACATATATATTTTTCAGGGAAATATTTTATTAACAGCCCAGATCCTCTAGGAAGTTAATGTCTGATTCTATCAAAAATATTTTGAAGAAATAAATTTTTAAAAAGGATATGTGTTACCTCTGAGAGCACATGTTCTCTTTAGCATCTCAGTTCAGTATGTATTGAAGCAGTAGACTATTTTCCAGAGGAGGCATTCTTCTATGCCCTAGTAACCTATAACCTCACTTTGAGAAGTGAGAATCCAATTCATGGACAACTACTTACAAAAAACATTCAACTAAATTCACATGATAACATAGACTATTTTTCTTTCTTTTTTGCATTGTAAAAGCAGTTAGCCTGTAATGATTTTTAAATCTTATAACTACAGATGAATTAAAAGATGGAGGAAAACTGAAAAGACAATCTACGGTGTGATAGTAAAACAAGCAAAGTTAATGAAACACGTTTTTGGCGGGTTCATAGTTGGATAGATTACAATACTAGGACCTATGTCCTAAGTCTCTTCTCTGCAGGCTAATGCTTCTGTTTCTATTGCAAGGACAGCAGTCCCTACTTTCTCTCAAAGGATATTGTCAGCAGAAATATTATTTTTGGCAGTTCTTTTATTCCAGCAGAACAAAAATAGTATATAAATCCAAAGTATTATTTAATTTCCCAGATTCAAGCTATCAGATTTGTCAAACCATATAAAATACTGAATTTCTAAATGTTTCTGATACTCTTCTTTAAAAAGTTCAAACGAAGGCCTGTAATAACAACATTAAAAATATCTAGATATATTTCAGGTAAAAGTCTCCCCATAATAGCTATTGGTTTAAGCTGGTGACACACTGCAAAGAATGGTAGAGAATTCTCCCTACTTAGTTATGGGACCCTGATCT
Source organism: Avahi laniger (assembly GCA_963575035.1). Taxonomy (NCBI): domain Eukaryota; kingdom Metazoa; phylum Chordata; class Mammalia; order Primates; family Indriidae; genus Avahi; species Avahi laniger. The sequence goes on along the minus strand of CAUYSK010006073.1, from coordinate 1,107 downwards.
TTCTCAAAGCATTTTTACTACATGAGCCACCCAATTATTGGACACTCAGTACAAACTGCAGCCGATGTGAAATTAACCCAATAATAACTTGGAAGATTGCAGGGCATAACCTACAAGACTATAATTGATTTGTAGCTTTCTAATGACATGGTTCTAGTTTATGTCATTTGCTTCTTGCTCTAGGCAGGCTCTTTATCATCTCACTCCAGATTCTTAAGGAAATCAACTCCATTCTGGAAGTCATAACACTAAATTATGAATAAAAATATTCCCCCCACATGTCCAGAAAGGTACAGTCAGCAATTTTCAAAAATCAGAGATCCACAGAGATTTCTGAAATGTGGGGGGCTTTAGCTGAAAATTGGTACACAGGAGAATCCATCTGCCATGGAGTCATGCACGCGTCTCTCTTTCCACTTTTATTTTTACAACTGTTCTTCTCTCACTTTACAAAAATAAAGCCTACTTGTTCAATCACCCTGTGTTAAGTCCATCGCCCTAAGACTATGTTGTCTAACACACAGCCACTAACCCCATGTGGCTATTGAAGTTTAATTAAAGTTATTAGGTTATTAAGTATGAAATGTCCAACTTCTTTAAGTGCTAAGTTTGACAGTTGATATCTCTGACATTTCACTCTGACATCTCCTGTTTTATTTTTATTGTGAAGGTGCATCCTTAGTCTTTAAAATGGATGGTGTGGCTTGTGGTTATCTTTCAAAAAAAATTTTAGAGCAATTTTTGTGAAACCATGGATAAGTCAAAAAGTTGACTCATTTTCAAATATGAGTTCCATTGTGGAACCAATGCTGCACAGACAGCTTGAAATACCAACAAAGTGTTTGGGAAGGATGTGGTTAATGAATGCACAGTACATTGATGGTTTGAGAAGTTCCATTCTGGTGATCTTAATCCTGAAAATGAATGATGTGGGCGAGCTGAGACCATAGTGGATAATGATGAGCTGAAAGCTATGGAGGAAGTGAATCCATCTCAACCTACACGTCAATTAGCAGCAAGGTTTTTTTTGTTTGTTTTTTGTTTTTTTTCTTTATTGTATTTAACTTTTTTATTTATTTATTATTCCAAGGTATTGTGAAGGTACAG
>CAUYSK010006070.1:0-12313 GCA_963575035.1 Avahi laniger | reverse complement strand
ATCTCACTGTGATTTTGCTTTGCATTTCTTTGATGATTAGAAACGTTGAGCATTTTTTCATGTGTTTGTTGCCCATTGGTCTATCTTCTTTTGAAAAGTTTCTGTTCATATCTTTTGCTCACTTTTTTAAATGGGATTGTTAGATTTTTACTTGCTGATTTGCTAGAGATCTCTGTAGATCCTGCTTATTATTAGCCTTTTATCAAATGTAAAGCATGTGAATATTTTCTTCCATTCTGTGGGTTGTCTATTTGCTCTATTGATTGTGTACTTGGCTGTGCAGAAGCTTTTTAATTTGATCAGGTCCCATTTATTTATTTTTGTTGTTGCCGTGATTGCCTTTGGGGTCTTCTTCTTTGCCTAGGCCGATATCCAAAAGAATTTTTCCAACATTTTCTTCTAGATTTCCTATAGTTTCATGCCTTAGGTTTAAATCTGTTATCCATTGTGAATTAATTTTCGTGAGTGGTAAGAGTTGCAGATCCTGTTTCAGCCTTCTACATGTGGCTATCCAATTTTTCCAGGACCATTTATTAAATAGAAATTCTTTATCGCAGTATATGTTTTTGTCTTGTCAAAGATCAGATAGCAGTATGAGGATGGATTCATACCTGGGTTCTCTGTTCTGATCCATAGATCTATGTCTGTCTTTGTGGCAGCACTATGCTGTTTTAGTTACTGTTGCCTTGTAGTATAGCTCAAAGTCTGTTAAAGTGATGCCTCCCAATTTGTTCTTATTACGTAAGGTTGCATTAGCTATCCAGGGTCTTTTCTGGTTCCATAAGAAGCACAGAATTATATTTTCTAGGTCTGTAAAAAATAACATTGGTATTTTAATGGGTATTTCATTGAATCTGTGAATCACTTTGGGCAGTATAGCCATCTTAGCAACGTTGATTCTGCCGATCCATGAGTGTGATGTGTTTTTCCATTTGTTTACATCCTCTGCAATTTCTTTCCTCAGTGTTTTGTAGTTCTCCCCCCAGAGGTCTTTCACCTCTTTAGTTAACTATATTCCTGGGTATTTTATTTTCTTTGTTGCTATCGTGAAAGGTATTGTGTCTTTGATTTATCAGCTTGATTGTTATTGGCTATATGAAAGCTACTGATTGTGTACACTTATGTGCACATATGGAAATATAATTCAAGGGGAATTAAGTAGGTGGGAAGGGCAGGAGGGGATGGTTAACTTGATACCTAACAGGTATAGTGCACACTAACTGGGTGAAGGGCATACTTATAACTTTGACTCAAACTGTGCAAAAGCAAATTATGTAACCAAAACATGTGTACCCCTGTAAAATTTAAAATAAATAAAAAAAAAACCTATTCAGTGTTAGAATTTGTTCTGGGTGCTGATAAGTTACTTGTGGATCAGTTTGTTGTTTACAAGGTTTGCTTTTAAGCTTTCTTGGGTAGGTTCTGAGTAATCTTTAAGGTTAATGTAGCTCCTCTAATAAGGTGTGATAAAGAATGTTTGGTCTATAACGTCATACTTAGTGGCTGTGGATTAAATGCTTTCTCTCTAAATTGGAGAGTAAGAGAAGAGTGTCAACTCTTACCATATTTGTTCAGTATTTTATTGGAGGTCCTGGCCAGTGCAGTAGGTCAAGAAAAAAAGTGAAGTTGAATCTATCAGAAAGGAAGAAGTAAAACTTTTTATTCCTTCCACAATTGTGTAGAAAATTCAAAGGTACTTTCAATTAATTGATTCAAACTATTAGAACTAATAAGTGAGTTTAGCAAGGTCACAGAGAGAAAAAAATCAACTATATTTCTATATTCTAACAATGAAAAATTAGATATTGAAATTTAAATAAAATCATTAGCAATATTATCAAAATCATGAAATACTCAGGGAAAAATTTTATTAAAATATGCATAAGAGATGTTTGCTAACAACTATAAACTATTACTGAGAGATATCAAACAAGACCTAAAGAAGTGTGGAGATTCATCATGATCATATACTCAAAGCCTCAACATTGTCAAGATGTCATGTCTTCATTTCTACCAAATTATAGACTCACCACAATTGTAATAAAAATAACAGCAGGATTTTTATTTGTGCAGAAATTAACAAACTGATTGTAAAATTAAATGGAAACTCAAAAAACTTAGGATAGACAAAATAATTATGAAAAAAAACAAAGTTGTAGGATGCACATGATCAGATTGTAAGACTCCCTATAAAGCTACAGTAATCAGAAGAGAATCCAGTAATTGACCCCACACATATATAGTCAATTTTTTTTGACAAAAGTGCTAATCTATATTCAACAGGGGAAAGGATAAACTTTCACCAAATGGTTGAAACTATTAGATATTCAAATGGAAAAAAATGAGCATCAATACTTACACTATACACAAAGTTTAACACAAACTATATTATATACCTAATAGTAAAAGCTAAAATCATAAAAGAATAAAATCTATTGCTTTGGGTTAGGTAAAGCTTTCTTACATATAATACAAAAAGAGCAAACTGTAAAATAATGGCTAAATTTGATTTCATCAAAACTAAAACTTGATTTTTGAGAGAACTGTCTAAAATGTGAAAATTTGAGGCACAGGCTTGGAGAAAGTATTTGTAAAATGTGCATCTGAGAAAGGACTTGTGTCTAGAATATATAGAAATCTTTTACAACTCAATAATAAAATTAAAAACAACTCTATTAAAATGGGAAAAAATATAACATACACTTCCTCTAAAGACTGTATATGAGTATCCAATAAGCACATGGAAAGGTATTCAACATCATTTGTAATCAGGGAAAGACAAATTAAATCTATGATAAGGTACTATGATGCATTTACTAGGAAGGCTAAATTTAAAAAGACTGACAATACCAAGTGTTTGCCATAATTTAGAGCAACTGGAACTCTAATACATTGCTGGTGCTTATGCAAAATGGTCCAGTTACCTTAAAAAGGAGTTTGGTAGTTCTTTTTAATGACATTAAACATACACATTTGCCATAAAATATATAATCTCATCCCTGTGTATTTACCCAAGATGAGTAACAATAGATGTCCATAGAAAGATTTTTATTAGACTTTCAAGTCTTATCATTTAAGAAATACATTTCATAAGGCTATAGCTGCCATAGATAGTGATTCCTTTGATGGACTGGGGCAAATTAAATTGAAATCTTTCTGGAAAGGATTCACCATTCTAGATGCCATTAGGAACATTGGTGAGTCATAGGATTAGGTCAAAATACCAATATTAACAAAAGTTTGGAAGAAGTTGATTCTGCCTCTCATGGATACCTTTGAGGTGGTTCAAGACTTCAGTGGAGGAAGCAACTGAAGATGTGGTAGAAATAACAAAAGAACTAGAGTTAGGAGTGGAGCCTGAAGATGTGACTGAATTGCTGCAATCTCATGATAAAATTTGCACAAGTGAGGAATTGATTTTATGGATGAGCAAAGAAAATGGTTTTTTGAGATGAAATCTATTCCTGGTGAAGATGCTATGAACATTGTTGACATGATAACCAAGTATTTGGAATATTACATAAAATTAGTTGATCAATCAGTCACAGGATTTGAGAAGACTGACTCCATTTTTGAAAGAAATTCTGTGAGTCAAATGGATCAAGCGGCCTCACATGCTACAGGGGAATCTTTTGTGAATGAGCAGTCAACTGATGTGGTAAACTCCATTTTTGTCTTTTTTAAAGAAATTGGCACAGTCACATCAACCTTGAGCAACCACCACCCTGATTAGTTTGCAAGACCCTTCATCAGAAGATTATGACTTGCTGAAGGTTCAGATGATTGTTAGCATTTTTTAGCAAGAAAGTATTTTTAAGTTAAGGTATGCACATTTAAAAAAATTAAACAATGCTTTTTCACACTTGCTAGAGTACAGTATAGTGTAAACATTACTTTTCTATGCACTGGGAAACCTCAAAGTTCATGTGACTTGCTTTATTGTGATCTTCACTTTACTGCAGTGGTCTGGAACCAAGCCCACACTATCTCTGAGGTATGCCTGTATCTGTTCTAACTCCCTTGCAGCTATGGATGATCATGTGACACAGTTCTGGCCAATGAGTCATAAGCTGAAATATGCTAAAGAATTCTGGTCAAGCTTTGGACTTGACATCTCCTGATGCAAATGCCACCTGTTCCTTCTTTACACCCTTCTTCTTTCTGTGTGAAACATGAACTTGAGACTGTAGAAAAATCACCTTATACCCACAGTGGGACAAGAATGATGAGGAAGTCCCACATTTAGGCACCTAGAAGATGCCTAGGGCACTGATAACTTTATAAGGTTCTCCCTCAACCTACACATCCTACCTCCAGATTCCTTATTTGTTGAGAAATAGAGACCTTTATTTGGTTAAGCCATGTTAGATGGGTTTTGGTGGTAAGCAACTGAATGCAAGTTAGGTTAAAGTAGTTGAAGTAAGAGAAAGTGGTAGCTTGGAGTAGGATGACAGCTGTGGTTATGAGGAGATGCAAAGAAATCCAGAGTTATTTAGGAGACAAAATTCACACCTTCACAGGAAGACCCCTTGTTGTGCTCCTTCTCTCATAGTAGTTGCTAGAAAGCTGGTTTAGGGACTGATTTCCTCTCCCTTCCTTAATTGATTTCTCACAAGTCTTTATGGCCCCAAAATTATATACCTGCTACACTTAATTTTCTTTTTTTCCCCCAACTCCTAAGTTCCTCTTTCTCTAAATATCTCCAACAGGAATATTTAGATATCGCCACAGTGGACAAATATCTAAGTATCTCCATAGTGGATAAATATTTGGGAACCAGACAGACACAGGTTTGAGTTTTTTTATGTTGCTTATTTTTTTTGTTATGTATATTTTTTATGTTGCTTATATAGTAGATGAATAACTTTGGACAAATCTCTTAACCACTAAGATATTAGCTTCTCATCTGTAAAATGGGGTTTAGGATACTTAACTGGCAGAGTTATGTGAATTGAATGAGATAGTGAATTTTTTTCTTGATGCCAAGACAATACCCTAGATTGATTAAATCAAATTCTCTGGAGGTGGGATCCAGGCATCAGTGTTTTTAAAGTTCACAGGTAATTCCCACATGCAACTGAGATTGAGGCCCACCAGTCCACAGGGGGTTTTCTTCACGACAGACATAGTGTTAAGCATTTTATATATATCACTATTACTCATTTGGACCAGCAATTCACATAGCCTAAAACCAAAATGCTCCCAAAATATTCATAAGTGAAACCATATGTGCTCAAATTTCCTTTGCCTGGACAGGAATTACCAGATTGCCAGTCTTTATTTTGGGGTTAACTGTCTCAACAATTGTTGGCTTGATTTCTCCCTGCTTTCCTTTGTGTGGTGATCTGTTAGGACATATTTCAAGGAGAAACCATTTCCTTGCCATTTCTCATGGCTTAGCTGCCAGAGAAATCTCAAGGCAAAAGAGGGCACTGTGTCATCCAGCAAGTTCACCGTGACTTAGTCGATGGCTGCCGGTGTCCTTGGAGCCATCTCAGCATCCGCTAGTCTTCTTTTCCTCTCCCACAGCCTGTGTAGAAGTTTCACAGTTGTTCCCACAAGTACATGGGCCTCCTGGGGACTTCCCTCATTCAAAGCCAAAACCCAAGGGCGCTTCATGCAGCAGCAAACCAACAGAGGCATCTGCAAACCGCAGATCTGCCCTTTGCAGCTCCCACTTGGCCTCTCTCTTGGCCATCATGTTCCTATTGCAAATATTTTCTTAGCTGCAGGCCCAGAGACTGACCTTTCCCATATCACAGGACATCTTCATCAAAGAGATAAGATCGGGGACTTGAATGTTTGAAATTGGTGAAAATGGGGAAGGAGGGGATGTTTGCTTGTCTCCCTCAAGTCAGGTCTTCTGGTTTGTTTTATTTGGTTTTGCAAGAGAAGCACTTCTAACTTACCCTGATGGTGCTCGGCCTTCTCATGTGACTCGTCCTGATCATTCTTGGCAGTGGTCCTCTTGCTTGAAGAAACACTGGTTGGTGGAGGACTGTAAGTATGGTTGGGGCACAATTAGCATCAGAATTACTGGAACGGGTAGGAAGCTTGTTAAAAATGCAGATTCTTGGAGTAGACCCCAGACTTACAGATGCAGAACTTCTGTGGGTGTGGTCCAAGAGTCTGAATTCTTAGCCAGCACCCCGAGTGCTTCTGAAGTGCAATTAAGCTTGACAACCACTGGTTTTAAACTCAATGTCCTGACCTTGGCAAGAAATTTTAGCTCTTTTATCCTTTTCTCTTTGGAGAAAGGTATTTCATGCATGGGGCAAGAAATACATGAAGTTCTTGGTCCCCCCACTGCACCCAGTGCTGTACCAACCCATGAAAGATGCTCGATGTATACTGTCCTGCATTGACTATAGTTGCAGCTTTGGAAAAGAAAGTGATTGGTGCCAGTTTCCATATGGGGGCCTTGTGTTTGGGAAGTACTGGGCTGAGGCCAGGTCAAGGGACTGGCACAATCTAGTGATGCCAAGAACAAAATTTCCTTTTAAAAGGGGATTTAAAAAAACAGATTAAGGGAAGCATGCCTATTGGGCTGTAGCCAAGGTCTAGCTTAGCTTCATTTTAGCTGAAATAGTTGAATTGTTTCTCATAATTTCTGATACATTTTAAATAATGAATTGTAATATGGGTCTCTCTTTCCCCTTCCACTTTCTATGTTGACTTTGAATTCAGATTACTCTGAATAAAAATAGATTCAGTCACCATGAGACAGAAAAAGAAATCTAATATTTGCTCAGCAGGTTTTCTTGGTATTAGTTATTGACCATGACAAGTTACAGCTTATAGTAAAAGCAAACTTCTAGTTCTGGGGTTGTCAAGTGGGTCAATATGGGGTGAACAGTAGCTGAGGACTCTCACATGCAGCTATTGTACCCCGCTGCCTGATTTAGTTCTGTGATTCTGCCTAGGGTGGACGGGGCAAATGGCCTTGTATTACCTGAACCTTTGGCAGATTGAATATTGCCTTTTCTTGCCAGCTTGTAAGTTCTGCAGCTGGGTCCCTTGAAGGTTGAGCCTGGACCTCCCCAAGAAGTGGTTAATTTCTCTGTGCCTCTGTTCACCAAGATGGAGCCCATCTCAAAAGATTTTCATGCATTATTTTTTGGAGGATGGCTTCTTTCACCTGGCATAGCACACCTGAGACTCATTTGTGGCATTGTGCGTGTCCGTAGTTTGTTCCTTCTTGCTGGTCAGTAGTATTCCATGGTAAGGATGTCAGACAGTGTGTTTTTTCATTCACCGGTTGAATATATTTGGATGTTTCTAGTTTTTGTCATTAAATATTTGTCAATATTTACGTAATGATTTTTGTGTGAACTTCATCTTCATTAGAGAGCAGGATTTTTGAGAAGCATTTGGGAGGATGATTTCTTTGGAGAGTCCCTTGTTGAGTGCTTCTCCTATTAATCTAAATGAAAAGAGTAGGGACCAATTGGAAAGTTGGATACAGGTCTCTGCAGTTAGGGGAACACAGCAGTGTTTAGTGGAAGTGGTTGGCTACGTGGTTGGGTAAGAAAGCCTGTGGTAGGGTCCCTTGGTGGTTAGCATTTTTTAGAATGCCACTGTTTTTTCTTTTCTGCTTCTTTTGCAAGTTTTATCATATACCTGACTAGAAGATGTTGACTAGAGCATCCTCTTCGTTTCTTTGAACAAAAATGAAATTTCTGACTTTAAACATGATGTGAAAAGCCTAGGGTCTGAGCTCAAATACTCCTACATTATATAGTCTCGGGCAAGTTGCTTCTCTGCGAGGCTCAGTTTTCTCTCACTTGGTACAGAAATTAAGTGATATTTACCTACAGGACAATTATGAGGATTCTGACAAGGTGAATGATCCTGGCATAGAGGAGGCACGATGACTATTACAACCCTGGGGAAGCCTGCAGGACACACTCCTGCCATCTGCTCCCTCTCCTTCCCTGCTGGGCTTTCTCCCCCTCCCTTCCTGCCTCTTCTCCCCACTGGGCCCTGTGGGCCTCTTACTGAGTGGTCCCTCAGGGCCCCACCTCTGTGGGTGTAATCTGCTCAGAGGGCTGGAGGTGGGTGTGTGGGGTCTTGATGGGGCAGTTTGCAAAGCAAGCACTTCATCGACAATTAAGAAAACCTTTACATAGATCAAAGAAGTGTTGATTGTCATTATTGAGTGAGCTGAAGTCCCCTCCCCAGCCGTTGCTGCCACCTCTGCAGAAGCACTGTGCCAGGTGGCAGGGGACTTGCTTCCGCTCTGTCTCTGCACAGTTCGTTTTACATCTTTGAACAAGTTATATTACCTCTTTGAGCTTTAGTTTCCTTATCTATAAAATGTGGATAAATGATGCTTACTTTACCCACTTCCCAGGAAATTTGGAAGCTAAAATATGCTTTATCAACATCAAAGATTATTATAACTGGTATCTAATACTTTGTGTGATCTTAGTTTTGTGTTTTATCTTGTTCAAGTGTGACACCTCCTTCCCCATCTTTTGAAAACATACTAGAGAAAGTCCAAATGAGGGAATTTCTAATTGTGAGATTTCCAGTGTTTTGGCCCTAAGATAATCTAGCTACCTGAGAGTGGGGAGAACTCCTTGGTATCCCTAAAAGGGTGTCATTTAGACAGTGGAGTATTTTGCTTCTGTCTCAGGCTGTCTCTGAATCACACTGCTGGAGGTGCACTGCAGGCCTGTGGGTGGCTTAGAAATTTGTTTTAGAAGCAAGGTTTATGTGTCAGTTGCACTTCCTCTCATTGTCTATTTCTGAAAATATTTGCATGAAACCAGATATTCGATTTTGAGAACATCTGTTCTCACAATTCATTTCCCACCTGAATCGACGCTCTTCCGCCTGGGCTGAAAGAGCTGCCGCACTCAGCAGTATTGGCAGGGCTGGGCGGAGGGGGGTGAGGCGTGGGGACAGAACAGAGGCTTTCGTGAATACAAACAAGTTTGCCAGGGCATCCAGCCTCAGAGGAAGGCTGCTGAGTGCAGGACCCTGGGGGAGTTAGTGTGGTTTAGCTGAAATTTTCAAGCGAGTGCTTATTCTTTTAAACACCAGGACTCACTTTAAATGATTTAGCCATTTTGGTTAAAAATCTTTCTCAAAGGTGACACTCTTACTTGCCTCCTAAATTAGAGCATAAGGAACTTTTGAGTGCCTTTTTTGTGCCGGGCTTTGTTTTTTTGCCTTCTAAACAGAAAGCTTGGGAGCGCAGAGGCTGATACCCAAACGTGAACCCTTGTCCTGAGCTATGCTGGTTTTGATGCTTTTTGAGTTTGTCAAGGGCAGGGAGCTTTATCCTAATACTAAATGTGCCACCCCAAGGCCGAAGGGAGGAATGGCTGAGGGAAGAGCACTGAGGCTGGGCTGAGGGCCATGGGCACTTGCTGGGCCATAGACGGGGGCAGGGCGCTCCCGCAGGGCTCTGCAACCTGGGCCGAAACCCTCACAGCCACAGGAAATCACCCAAGGGTTTTCAGCAGTGGCATGACAAGATCAGATGTACACTTTGAAAGATCCCTCTTTTTTGAAAGACTGCTGGTGAAGAAGGAGGGGTGGAGACACAGAGGAGGCCCCCACTGCTCCGGCCGGGACAGGAGGATGTGCAAGTGCCCTTGTGATCTTGCATCCGCCCTGTCTGCCTTTCATGATTATTCCATTTGCCCTTTGGCTCCTTACACCTGACTGTGTGCCTGCCTTGCCTGGCTCTGCTCAGACCCTGAAGTCAGACTTTGTTCCTCCTCCACGTTCCCACAGAAACTCTCCTCTACCTTTAGTAAGCACCTCCCCTTCTTGCTTTGGATCGGGGTCAATAGTTGACATTCCCAGCAGATTATCACGTCCTTGAGGGCGGGGGAACAGTCTTACTCGTCTTTATCTTTCCCATAGAAGCCAGCTCAAGTGTATAGAAGGATTAGACTGTAAATTGTCCTATAAATAGGCGGCATTTTAAAATACAGGAGTCAATGGTCAAATTTGTGGTGGAATGAATAAATGCATGAATACATGATCAATAAATGGGTGAGGTTAGCGAGGGCATTTTTGTGAGTTGATTCTTGATAAAAGCTTATACGCCATAACATCATGTTAGAATTGTGTGTACACATAAGAGTAAATTGCCTAGATGTGAATTTCTTTTACTCTAGTATATTAGAGCGGTAATATCCATTTTTGGGATGCACAGAAGCCTTTTTGGTTTATCTTCTGGCTCTTAGCTATGTTCTTAATGGATGAAACTGTTAGAGAACTGAATGCATCTATTTTGGAGGTAGACCAGTGGGATTTCGAAGGATACCAGTATTAGGCTACTCTCAGGACAGCCCTTGAATGTGAAATTAAAGAAGGCAATGCAAGAGTTAACTTTAGGAAACTCTGGAGGGAACCCTACCTTCTCCCCCAATGTCCCCACCTTCTCACTGCGGCTTTCTTCAGTGAGGTCTGTGATTTTTAAAGGCATGGCCTCATTTGTCCCTAGAAAATGTCATACGGAGCCTCAAATGTGTTTCCCATTAAGATATAAATAACTGAGGGCAAATCATTTCTTGAGAGAATTTGAGGGCCCCCTCAAGGGAAGAGAATAGAGAGAAGGAGATTAGAGGGTGTGGAAGACAAGCTTCTTAAATTGATCAGCCTGCTTCCACTTCTCAGTCTGAGTAATATTTCTTAGGATTGTCTAGGTCTGTGGTCAGTAAACACTCTCTTTAAAGGGCAAAATAATGAATAACGAATATTTTAGCCTCTGTGGACCGTATGCTGTCTGTCACAACTACTCAACCACTGCTCTTGTCATGTGGAAGCAGCCATAGACAATACATAAATGAATAGGTACATCTATATTCCAGTAAAACTTTATATACAAAAATAAACAGTGGGCCAAATTTGGCTCACAGGCTCTAGTTTTCCAGCCACAGGTTGAAATAAAGTTCATATCCTCAGGCCTTGAACTGGACACATGAACCAGGCACGGCCTATCAGAGTACTCCCTACTCCTGGCCATCATTGACTGTTTCAAAGATGGGCACATGACCTAAGCAGAGCCAATCAAGGTTTTCACTAAAACATTTGGCACAGCTATCAGAAAATGTTTTCACTTTTTGTATTATTCATTACTATAGGGTGACGATGGCCAGTAGCCTTCTCTCTGGCACATGTATAAAATCCAAAAGAATAAGATGGATTGACAGGCAAAAAGAGACAGGGAGACACAGAGAGAAACACAAAGAGTGGAAGAAAGACAAAGAAAACATAAAATTTCCTTAACAATTCGGATCCAATCATCCCTAAATCCGGAACTGGCACATGGGCTTCTCCGTTGTAGTAGTCAGTAATTTTCCATCTCTTAGCTAAAACTAAGCTACTCTGAGATGAATTTTGAATTGTTGGTTTGAGATGGGTTTGTGTAACTTGCAACCAAAAGAATCTGAATTAAGAGTGACAGAGGGGCCCGACTACTTACCGCATTAACTAATGAAAGCTATCTATACGTTCTGCTTACCTATAGAAGAGGAATAACAGGAGGAAAGACATAAATAGGCACAGACAGCTAGCTTTTTGATATCAAAGTAAATTAAGATTTACCAAGTTTTTTCCTAACTCGAGCACCCACTTTTCTCTGAGCATGTAAAATAAAATAAAACACTGGAAAATTATTGTGGGATTGGGGTACAAAGTAAAACTCACTGAACCAGAAAAAGTCAAGCATCTGTAAGACTGAGGTATTAAAGGATCACGTATGGGGGCATTGAAGTCAGTTTTATAATGGCAAGATTTTTAGTAGAATAAGTGAGAACACCAAGATTGCAAAATGAAGAAACAAAATTATTTTTAGGAAATAATTCTTAAAAGTTGAAAGATTTTTATTAGCAGTAAAAACACCTAGGCTTGCCATGTACTGAGCACCCGACTAAAGGCCTTTCAGGTATTTTATTTCTTAAACCTCATAAAAGTTATTTTCAGAACACTGGGTATTATAATCCTGATTTCGAGAACATTGAAGGTCAAAAAATTAATTCGTCCAAAATCTCAAAGTTAGTAAAAGACAAGGCACGTACAACACGATTCTAAATTTCATACTGTTCATAATAATGCTTAAAGACTAAAAGCATTCTCATTTTTGCATAGTGTTTAATGCTGTACCAAGAATGAAAAGATTAGAAATAAAATAATGTAAAGATTTAGTCCAGAAGTGCCACAAGTGACAGTTCATGGAAATGTTCCCATAAAGGAAAAGGAATTTAATGTTATTTGAAAAGGAATTAAAGGGTATTTGGAAAGGACTACCATTTCAGATAAAGATTTTCCATTAATAATCTACATATTTTTA